>JAXGGA010006116.1:0-12500 GCA_038373865.1 Uloborus plumipes
TATGGAACGGTTTTCTTGCCATCTGCTTATTTTCATTTTGTTGGAATGAATTGAAGGTCACTTAAAAGCGCATTATTGGAACTTTGTCTAGCAGTCTAAAAATATGCCGCTGGGCGCTAATGGGTTAAGAATGCAGGAACAGAAAAACTAATAGTTAAGAATAGGTAGCCTTTATTTTCATTTTTTAAGTACAAATTTACAAAGCATGTTTAACGTTCATTTCAAATATAATAGAAATTTTAGGAAGAATTTCTTGTAATTTCTTAGGCATAACCAATGCTTTAAGAGAGTTGGGTTTTATTCATAAGAGAAAAACTCCTCCTAAGAGTGCATTAGTGTCAAACAAATATAAAATATATTCAATAATAATGATGATTCGAGGAAGTTACTGTTTTTCAAACTATTACCAATGACCGAGTCACTTCAAAAAAAAAAAAAAAAAAACATCGATATAGGTTAATTTTCTTCTCTAAGTTAAAATCTTTTAGAAAAAGAGACGCTTCTGCGTCCCGAAGCTGTGATCAGAGGCATTTCATTTCACTCCAGTGCCCCCCGTATCTATCACAGCGCGTGGTTTAAACGGTTGGTTGGGGCTGTGAAGAGCGCTCTTTTTTGAACCAGACCGGGAGCCGAAAAAAACCCTGGCTCAAAACCCACTGAGAAGTTGATTTTTTTAAGAAAACTTTGACTACGATCCGTATTTAACGTGACCCGGCTATCACTAGGGAACTTGGTGGATCTTTGACCGGCTAGAATCGAACTTGATAATCTACGGTTACAAGTCCGTCGCCCTACCGATTGGGCCACCAGGGCCTGTGTTCGGAGACAACGTTGCAGCCTCTCTGAAAACGGGATGTATAGTCACCTTAGTCATGCCCCCCACATTCGCGCCTGTACTCACCCACAAATTATTTCGGTTATTAATATATGAACTATGTGAAAGAAATGAGTGCAACGCCGGGTAATAAGCAAGTAAACCAATTCACAAGAAATAGTAAAGTTCTCTTATCCGCAAAGTTACTCTTTACTCCGAAATGCTTCCCCACAAATATATCCTTAAATTAAGCATTTCCTTCCGTCTGGCATGCAATTCGCGACAGGCGAGTCGAGGACGGGTTGGAATTTCAGTGCAGACTGGCTTTTCGTCAGAAAAGTGTTACATATTTTTGAGAACAATGAATCATTCGCCTTGAGCTATATTTCTTTCGGAAACGTCGATTTTTTTCAGAGGAAAGAGAGAACTGTGCAAATAAATGTCGGGGTTGAAGAATGACGAAAAACTTATAAGAAAAGGTCTTTGCGCTGAAAGCTCCGGTTTCTGATGGCTGCTTTTGAGAATTTAGGACTAGATGGTTCAAAGTAAAAATAACAAAAAAAAAAAGAAAAAAGAGTGCGCACTTTACCTGCACAGCAAAGCGCCGATTACTATCCGTCTACTGATTAATCGTATGCCCAATCTACCGGGTCTACCCAGGCCAATGCGCTTTTTCTCCGTATTCTCCTTTTTAAAAAAAAATCGTTTCTTGATTTTTTGTCTTGTATACTATTTTTCAAAGGCGTTTTTTTTTTTTTATGGATATGCCATAACTTCCTTTAAGCTTCATCACACTTTAAAATTTAAGATTTCTTCCCGGCTTTCGGAGAAAAATAGACAACTCACATTTTGCTTGCTCTAAAAATTACGCTTCAAACACAAATGGATTCTTAACTAATGCAGCGAGAATGCTCTTCATTTTTAAAACTAAGCACTTTGCATTGTGCACCTTAAAGTCGAAGTCGTTATCTCAATTATTCCATGAGTTATTGAGCCTGGTAATTTTCAACATGGCGATTATATTAATTTCATATGTGGTGTTTTTTCGGATTGTATTTTTCTTTTGAGATGAAATGCTTCGCATTGGTCAAGTAGTCATTATTAGTTTTAATGTAAACTAATTTACGTTATACTGTCGGCCCCTCTTAAACGAATAATGTCGGTTAAAAAAATATTATTCGATTGAGCGGAGTATTTGTTTAACCCTCTAACGTTAGGTGTGCCGAATTCGGCATATACCTCCAGAATCATTTTGCCTCTATTGCTAAGTGAGTTATTCCACACTAGAACATTGTGACGTTTTTGGCACATTCGTATCTGCCGGCAGCAGTAAGTCTTTAAAAAATAGGTAGGTCTGCTTCCTATGGTCTCCCTTGATTGAGATTTGGAAGGAAAAAAATGTTTCCTTATTTAAAAAAATTGTTGTCCAGAAAGGGTTAAGCGTGGACCTTTAACACTGCGTCTATGGCATGGGGAAATATTCGGTTCTGGGATTTTTATTCGTATAAGTGGGGTACTTGTTTATCCGTTATCCGATAATGCGTAGCTGACAGTATTTACTTAAGAGGATATTTTATTATTTATCCATTCTAAAGTGTGTTTATTTTATTATTATTATTTTTTTTTTTTAACGTTCATTTTGAAGATGAAAACCGAATCGCTTATTGTTACCCAATAAAAATACCAGCAAACTATTGTTTTTTTGGGGGGGGGGGAGGAGGAAATATATTTCTTTTGATCTTGTTTTGAATTTTACTTTTTTAAATATGCTTTTGAAAGCGATAAAAGAATTTTTAAAATTATATATCAGCAACAATGCTTAAAACAGGGGTTCCCAAACTTTTTTGGTCCTTGGACCCCTTGCCGAGTTTTCCAGTTTCTTGTGGACCCCCTTCCTAAGGGTCGTTTCAAAACTAGTCAGGCACTGAAATAATAGAACTCAAGCATTCTTAAACCACAAATTAGATGGTTAAGTTCCATTCTAGGTGTTCCAGAACAACAAACTGAAAGCAAGATATGTGTAAATATAACAAGATTAATCAGAAATTTACCCAACAGTATCAGAGCTCTTTTAATATTGATTTTTTAAACAATCAAAAACTCCTTAAATGCTTGAAAACTTTCTAAAAATTCAGTTTGACAGTTTTACTGCAGAGAAAAAAAAACAAAAGAAAAAGAAAACTGATGAAGAGAAAAACGTGATATATTTATTCATACTTCATAATAATAATGGCACAAAACTTAAACCAGGTACACATCTTCCTGCATAGAATAGGTGTACACAGAAAAAAAGAAGACTTTTTAATGGGAGGGGTGAATTTGGTGTATTGACAGCAAATTTTTAGTATTTGGCTTTAGATTCGTGAGACAAAAACATTAAATCTCTCTGATCAGGGGCTCTCAGTCTGGTTCTTATTTTTTTAAAGAAAATTTGCGATTGAACTGAAATTTGTTTTCTCAAAGTATGAAGATGTAAAAGCTTACAGAAATTTTCTTGTGATATTCGAAAGGTAGGATAGGTTATAGATATGTCTTTCTGGAGACAGAAACATTGATACCCTTTCCTAAACTCTATCTTAAGTTCTTCATTAGTGCTTATTCCAATCAACTCTTCCTGTAAAATATCGATTTTTCAAAGTCATCGAAACTATTGATAATCCACTGATACGTCAGTGCCAAAAAGTTTTTAAAATAATAATTAAAAACTCGTCAAGCATGATTTTTTTAACATCCAGTGTACTTTGAAGTGTACATAGTATACTTCAAAGTGAAGAAGTAATTTATTGAAGTTTTCATCATTTTCTTCATATAACTGCGCAAATAATGTAGAGTGTTAAGTATTATTACGAATTTTGTTTATTGCATTTGTTACAAATTGTAGCAATTGATGCAGGTTGTTGCTCAATTTTTTGCTAATGATCCTGACTCATGGACCCCTATTTGTATCTCGTAGACCCCCCCCCCCCCCAATTTTTTTGTTTATACGGGCCCCTTTCAAATTACGGGGGACCCCTTGGGGTCCCTGTAGACCACTTTGGGAACCCCTGTTTTAAAAAGGAGGTACTACTTTATTTGATCATTATATTTTTACGTACCTATTTTATCAAATGAGAGAGGCATATTTTATTTTTAGAAATCAACTGTAAATATTAAAAAAGTATGTTTGACATAATACCGTCAATACCCCTGACATAATACCCCTGGCTTTTTCTTTAAAAAAAAGAAATGATAAGGATTTTTTAAGAAAAAAAAATTTTTTAGTACATTTTTCAGAAAAAAGTTTATATTTTTTATGTTTTTTTATTATTTTCATTTTTTTTGTAAAAAAAAAAGAAGTCTCTTTGCTATTTTTTAATTAAAAAAAATTGTTTTGCACATTTTTTTCTTTATTTATTTATTTTTTTTTTTAAGTTCGGGTGCACCCCCCCCCCTACATAAGATTCTGCCGGCGCCTATGATCACAACCGCCCAACTTTATTTTCCAAAAAACTGCTCCTAAATTCACTTGAAACATTTACAACCTGACATTATTCTGTGATATGACTGGATTAGCATTTACGGATCTGCATTTCTCTCCCGAATCATTTTTGCTTGACAACTATAAATAGAAATCATTCAACTTGACAGATAGGATTTGTGCGACTTAGAGGTAACAGCAACGCAGGTATGACGACAACTCACCACTTCGACGGAGTAAAAACTATAAAATGCTGTTTTAGTTTCATTTTGATATTATTTGAAGAAAATTAAGATTCTGGAGTTCAAAATATAATATCGGAGGTGAGTTGAGGTGAGTTTTGTTTTCTGCCGTTTCTTTACGCCTCTTGATGGATTTTATAATCTTTCTTTTAGCCTGAGTTTTTTTTCACCCTAGAGTTGCAACAAGCTTAAAAGTACTTTCTGGTTTTTTTCTTTTATTTCTTTTTTTTTTTCTTTCCTTTTCATTTTTTTTACCAGTAGTTTAGTTTGACTATTGACTTATTCTTTTTTCTTATAAATAATGTTTTCAAAAGTTTTTATTTGATGAATTTGGTAGCTGTAATTTCCTTCCATGCAATTCCAAGTTTCAAAGAATTAAACCTACAATTAAAAAGTTTTTGGTGTAATGTTACCAAACATGGGAGAGTGGAGCATATTGGAACATTGTCCTTGTTGAAACATTTGAGTCAGTAGTTATTTAGAAACAAGCAGAGAATTCTGGTAGGATTTATCTGATACGTTTTAAGTACAGCGATTAACCAGGTTGTTTTTAGACAGTAGGTCCTATATCTTTTCGGGCAAATAGTTTATATTTTGAAACAAGTTTTTTTTTTCATAATCTTTCAATTATTAATTTACTTTTGTAACACGAAATTACCTGATCAGAAGTTATGTTGGCATACTCCTTGAAAATCAAGCTCTCTTTTTTTTTTTTTGATAGAGGACTAATTTAATTTTGCCAAAAAATGTTTTGGCCTAATGTAATTGATAAATAATATACAGTAGTATGGGGCATGTTAAAACACTTTAGAAGGGGCATGTTGAAACAGTGTTTAACTTGTTTTTATTTATTTTTATTTAGAATAGAGTATAAAGATTAGTTTTGTTTCCGCTGTTTGTTATTGACAAGTTTTGCTTATTAGAGTGTAACAATAACAAAGCACACCACAGGCCACGTTCAATGCTTTTCTTATAATTTGGTTTCATTTGTTCTGGAGCTGAAAATCCATATTCAAGAATATGTTTATGAAAATTGCATCAAATTATTTTAAGGGGAGGAGGAGCGGGCGAAAATTTTGATCTATATACACCTGTGTGCTATCAGAATTTAAGTATACGGAGGTGCACTCGAAGTAAAAAAAATTCTTGCTAAAAAAATTAGCAAAAATATTTTTTATTACAAAAATTGTCTTTTATTTTCAAATTAGCAAAAAAAAAATTTTTTTTTTCAAGGAAAACAATTCACAAAAAATGTTCTTTCCTCAAAAATGATTTAGAAAATTTCTGAACAAAACAATATGTACCGTAAATAAGGGTTATTTGGACCTTATAGGGGGTTATTGAGCCCATTGAAAATGATAAAGTCTGGGTTTGGTACTAGTGTTAGAGACTGCAGAGTGCTTCTACCTAGCGGAGAAACGAGGAACTACGTGCAACTCTTCAACTAATAAGTACCAAACCTAGATTTTATCATTTTCCTGTTATGGGCTCAAGTAACCCCCTAGAGTCCAAGTAACCCTTATTTACGGTAATTAATTTTTTATGAAAACTTTTTTTTCGTCAAAACTTGACGGTGCCCACATATATGCAGTGCGAAAGCGTCGAAAAGTGGGGGGAAAAGCGGGAGTGAGGGCTAAGTACAAAAAGTTATTTGTGATGAGAGAAAACTGGGGTAATATTTGGATTCATGGAGATTGTTTTATACACGAATTAGCAAAAATGGTGTCTTAGAAGCATTTTTATTCCGCACAATGTATTTAATTGGTCCAAAACGAAAATTTTTACTTTCAAAAAATCTTTATTGTTGAGTACTACGTGGGAAACCTAAAGATTGCATCAGAGTAAAACTTTTTTCAACTATAGCGCACAAGTTCTTTGTTAGCATCAATCAACTTGAAAATTTTTAAAAACCTTTTTTTTTTGAAGAAGAAGAAAAATGAGGTTTTTAAAGAAAATTATAAATTTTAGCACTCTGCGGGACACCTAAATATTTTTTGATTCGAATATTTTTTTTTCGATTCACTCAATACATATGTCACCACAAAAATGAATCAATTATAGTTATTTTTTCTGGTTTAATTTACTTTTTATACATTCACGCCTCCTCTCTCCTTCCTTGCTTCTCCAAGGCGGTCGCACCTCCCAAGTTGAGTACCTCCATCTTAACAAACTTTTTTCATCGCCAATTTTCGAGAATGGGGCGCTATCGTCAGAAACAAAACAAACAAAAAGGAGACAACGTTACACGGAAACGCATAAACAACCCATTCCGGTAAAAAGGGCGAGCGCGAAAACAAAAGAACCATCTTCACAATAAGTGGAGACTGGAAACCGCTGTTCAACGCTCCCATCTCTTCCGAGGAATGAATTATGTATATTCCTCGGCGCGCGAACTTCTATAAATATGAACTTAACGACGGGTAACCAGGCAAAGCGAATAGCCACCTCTTTGGGTCAATTCTCGAATTCCCAAGTCCTGGGAATGGAAGCCACACACGAGACGAGATATCTCGTTTGATGCACTTTTTTTGGAAAAAGTCTCGTCTTCGGATTTTGTTTATTTTCCTCGACTCAACAAGCAAAGATGTTGCCGAAAACCACAAAGTCAAGGACCTGTCTATGTTTCTGATTACAGGATGTAGTTTTTTTCGGGCGATAAATTCCTTTGGCTTGTCGTTCTCAACTTTTTCCGTGGAATTGAGAGGGTATTTTTTTTCTCTTTTTCTGCTTCTTGTGCACATTTGAATGGGAATTCTTGGTAATCACCCATTTGCCGAGATTCGTTGAAGTACCTTATGACTCTTTGGGTGATGTTCGCTGACTGCTTTGTTTTCACTTTTATATCCGACAGGTGTGACAGAAGTTCAGAGGACGTTTTACGATGGATGTTGCTAAGTTTTGGATTTTGATGGTTTTGCTTCTTAGCTCCTCGACAGTTTATTCAAGTAAGTTAAATTTTTATTAGAGCTAAATTAAATGATATTCTCTTGTGCATATTTAAACAAAAGTCACTGACATTAAATCACAATATTCTGTTTATTCTCAAGAAAAATATTGTGATCACTGAAATTAAATCCCAACCTTTCTTCCATGTTCCGGCAACAATCACTAAAATCGCATTAAAACCTACTGTCTATTAGGGTGGGTCGATTTTAACTTTAAAAAAAAATGTGTGTAGTGGGAAAAGTTGTGTATTGGTATCAAATGTTTGTAAAAAAAAAAAAAAACGTTTGAGATCAAAATGTATTTACATTCCCCGTAATACCCTTGAAATTTCGCCAAATATGTGAAAAGTAGCATTAGGATTTTGATTTAAAAATAATTTTTGAAAACTTTTCAATCACCTATAGCAAAAATATTTACATAGTAACACTTTTTGTTCATGAAAAAAAAAAAATCTGATCTCGCATGACACTTAAGCTCTGGGCCAGACTCTTGAAGTATCACCAAACTTGCGAAAAAAAAGCATTTTTAGTTTCATTTAAAAAAGTATGTATGATATTTTTTAGCTCCTGTTGCAAAAGTAGTTACTCTGTAAGACACTTTTTCCACATTTAAAAAAAAAAAAAAATATATATATATATATATGTATATATGGGCGATTCTCTGTAAACTCGTCATTTTTCACACGAAATCTGTCCGGACACGGTTTTTTGAAATGTTCGTATATGTACTAAATTTCGTATTATACTAAATTCGTATATAAACTATTGGAACATAATTAGTTACGAGACTACCTACAAATTTAGGCACAAATCGTGGACATAGTAATTAATATGTGTTATAGTTAAATTAATTGACATTAATAAAATCACTTCCCAGAGGACTGTTTTCGCAACGATCCTGATGCATACTTTCATCCCAAATGTGGCTCTCAAACTAAGCAAAGTAGCGTTTCAACACCGTTCTCTACGATTTCGGCAAATTCACACTGATTACTTTAAACTTCATGCCAAAAAGAATTTGCAAAACTTATAGATTTTTCGTATTACAGCTTTGAATTTGTTGCAGGGGACTGTTTGAAAAAACTCCGGACAGAATTTACATGGCAATTTTAAGTTTTAGATATACGTAATTATACCTTATTTCATAAGAAAAATACAGCTTCATTATTCTATGTTTAGATATTAATTGCCAAATTTATGTAGTGTTAATAGGTTTTTTGAAATACTATTTTTAACAGTCAGACTATGGGATTGGGACAGCCAGGGGACTGTGTTTTTCCCGCTTAGATAATTTCTAGAAAAAAAAATTAAATTGTTATCACTCCAAATACAATTGGGCCACAAAGTATTAATGCTTTACTTGTATTAAGAGCGATTATTACTTTATTACACTTTATTATTTTTAAAATACTCAGTCCGGACAGCCAATTACCAGTTTACAGAGAATCGCCCATATATACACTCTTGTGCAAATTAATTGAAACAAACTCGAAAAATTGAGAAAACTAAGAAGAAATACGATTTTTTCTGAATTTATGTAAAGTCAAGAGATTTTATAACATAATAGGACCTCAACTCTTTATTAACATTTGTCCACGATTTGGCATGAAATGTATCAATTTTTTACACTCATTTGTAATATTTGTGTCCTTGTACCAGATATGAATTAGCGCAGTGATTACCTTCTCCATAGTTGAGCAGCCCTTATGCAATAAGTGATTCTTTCATTTAGCCCAAAGATTCTCGACTGGATTGGTACCTTGAGAGTTCCCAAGTCCTCCATTGTCTCCATTTGGTTCTCAGACATGAATTTCCTGGTAATTTTGGGCGTACAGCAAAGGGCTAAATCCGGCTAGAAAATCTCCATTCCGTCTGCGCATCGTATCTTCATTACTGGTAGAGCATTTTTTTTCGAAATTGTAATATATTGCTCAGAACGCATTATACCCTCAGCAGACTGCAAAGAAACAACCCCACTTTAACCGAAACCACCCCCAAACATCTTCTTTTGGGGGTGTAAACAAATTGGTTCATGATGCAGTCCTGAATTTTTTTACCTGGAGGTCTCCGTTGAGGTCGTCCGTCCTGGCCTTTTAAAATGAAATGAATTATGTCATGAAAATGTTCTTTCCTCTCATTTTAACAGCTCAATTCTTACATTTTAATGCCCACAAATAGCGCTTTTTGTTCAATGGTTTGGTCAGAAGCTATTTCTTCATAGACCGATAGACTAGCCGGTCAACGGAGATTCCGAAATACTGTTTTTCAAACAGAGAATTTGAAAGCATTTGAAGTTTCAAGTTGCAAAGTAAGAATGGAACAATTTAGAAACAAGCCAGTTATTTACCATGGATTTACAAGTAAACAAATAGGACGGAACAGCAAACTTTTAGTTGGGAAGTTTAGAAAAATCGCTTTTGATCTGCCTTTCAGTAAATGTAGATGCCCTTAGTACTGTGCAAAAATATTTCTATAAAATAAAAAAAGCAATATGTTCTGAAAATTGCCAGAAAACCTGGTCAATCAAATTAGCCCAAAAGCTATTTCATGACATGAGTCTTGCAACATAAATGAAGTATCGCCTGATTATCGCACGGTACTGTGTGGCCGTGTACTAGAACACTGATTTTAGGGGCATCAAAATGATGTAAATTCCTAACTTTCCTCTCTTTTTTTGAAAAAAAAAAAAAACCTACTTTGAAAATGTGCGGATTTTCTTGCAAGAGGGACACCAAATTTTACCATTATCTGGGCATCATTTTGGGTATGAAGGACCCTGAATCACAATTTTCCCACAATCACGTATTTTCACAACAGGCGATTAAAAAATCATACATTTTTTTGAATAAAATTTAAAATGCTATTTTTGTGCATGTTTGGGGAAACTTTAAGGGTCGGCCAAGAGGCTTGAGAATTATACCAGATCAAAATATTTTTTTCCATGAACAAAGAATCTTAGTGTGTACATAAAGCTGCACAATGACTGTATAAAAAGAGCTAGTGAAACATATGCTCAAACCAAGCCTACATCCACAGAAGATCTTCCTCTTCTGTTTGGCAGACTATCAAGACCTTAGCCCATTAAGAGTTCCTTCAGTTGGTCCAGACCACTAATACGAATGTGTAATGTCGTCGTTTGAATGAATAACGCATGAAACTTCTCATAAACCACCAGCAGACCAGCACTTGTCAATAGGTTCAGTCATATACTCCTGCAAGATTGATATCTCGATTGGTGACCGGCAAAACATCCAGGAATTGAAGTATGCTGCCGTGCTAAGCGCAAAAGTGTATCTGCAGTCGAGCTAAAACTGAGATAAAACTCTTTAAAGTTTTCGCCACCATGCATTTGATTCAGATGAAACTTTTCAAAATTTTTTCAAAAATATTTCCCGTTCTCAAATGACCATATAATTTTGTATTTAGGTAAAATACGTCACAAAAAGTCACCTGGTGGCGATAACTCAATTTTGTTAAAAAGTGCAGATACGACTTTTGTGCTTCGCACGGCAGTATGAGTTTCTACAGCATCCGGATTTAGCTCTGATGATCTGCCTCATGTTTTTCCAGTTGGGCAGGTTTGTGAGGAAAAACAGTTCGGGAATGAGGATGCTATGATTTAGGGAGCTTAGGGCTTATTCCAACCAATGTGATGCCTACTTCTGCCACAGTGGCACTTTGGCACTCAAAACTCGTGAAGAAGGGTGTAATTTTGTCAACGGAGGTCCCTTTTATTAAAGAAAATACATTACTTTAGTTTTGACGCTTGTTTTTCTTAATGTTTCAATTTCGGCCAACAATTGAAGGGCTTGGGAGATGAAGGGTCATACGACAAAACGGAAATTGAGAGTAATTAAAGTTCAAAGTTTTATTGCTGCAGTTGTTGCAGTTTTTTTGTTTTCTGGTTTGGTCGTTAGTGTTGCTTATGGCAAATGGTGTAATGACAGCAGGCCCGTCATTAATAGGGGGGGGGGGCAGCTGACTTTGAGAAATCAATGTATTCACATATAAGGGGCGTGGTTTTTGATGTATTTCGATGAAATTGTAATTGGTGATTGGACCGCTTTGCCCCCCCCCCCCCCTGAAAAACTTGAAATGACTGGCCCTGGAATGACATCCTAACTTTTTGATGTAACCGCACATTTTAATTGCATACCTATCAGTTGACAAAAAAAGTATTAGAACAATATGAAAATCGTACATTTTGAAGTAACAAAATGAATTTACACGAATAAAGCAATTATATTACGTAAAGTTTCTACAAAAATATCCCGTTTTGTAACAAATAAAAGTTTAAAGTGAATAGAACTTTTACAAAATTAAAATAACTAAATTTACATTGCAAAATAAGTATTAGAACAGCAAGTTTGCATGTTTAATCAAATAGATAAATAATTAATAATTAATTGAAATGCATATTTAGTACTTAATATGCAGTAATTTAGCTGCAATTACTGCTTCTAAGTGTCTCGGCATGGATTCTACAAAATCATTTGTGACTTTTAAGGACATTTTGTTCCATGCCTCTTGTAAAACCTCTTTTAAGCTTGATTTGTTTGTATTGAGTTTTTTATAATTTTATTATCTAATTAATGCCATAGATGCTTTATAGGGTTCAGGTCTGGTGATTTTTGTGGAGTTATTTGTCTTTGGGGCATTATATAATAACCACTCTTTGAATTTTTCGGCAGTGTGTTTTGGATCTTGATCCTGTTGAAAGACGAAATGTAGTATCCAGTCCTAATTTTCTGGCACTATTTTTCAAATTATGCCGTAACACACTGATGTATGATAGAGTTGTCTATTTCACATCAATGAAACAGATATTTCCAACCCTATTGTATGCCATTCTTCATATGTATATGCATTTTTTGCAATTATATATCCCGAACCAAATAAAACCACGGCTCCTATTGCTTTAACTGTTTTTATGTAACATTATACTTTTTGGGGTTCTAACAAAGAGTGCAGCACACTCGACATGCACACCAACGCAACCACAGCAGCACCTATCCCTTTTTTTTTTCTCCCCCTTGTTTATT
>JAXGGA010006116.1:27500-72256 GCA_038373865.1 Uloborus plumipes
ATTCTTTTATCATGGATTACCTATGGGTAGACATGAACAAAACTGCAAATGAAAAAAATTTACATGCTATATTTTTTATTTGGCAGCCATTTCAAAATAGCGATTTGGCAAATTTGATAGAAAAACAGGGTTTGCGAAAACTTTTATTGCCAAGTCGTTTTTAAAGATATCAAAATAATTTAAAAACCAGTGTGTTCAGCATAAAGCTACCTTCAAATACACCTTCTTTGAATTTCCCTATCATGTAAGAAAACTGGTCAAAATTTTTCTCGAAAAACTAGGAAAAAACGTAGAAATTGGTAGTTTTTAAGACCATAAATTTTTATGAAGGAAGAGAGACTCAGCAATATTATTGTATTTCTGTGTTTGAGTACTTATAATACTACCAGCAGCATAAGTTTTAGTCTTTAGAATGAACTCCTTTTTTTTCTACGGGTCTTCAAAAATGGCGGAAAACGCGAGAATGCCAATTTTCGTAGGTCAATATCTGAAAAGGGACTGAATGAAAAAAAAATGAAAATTGTATAAAATGTTCTTTATACTAATAAGAATATCTCACAAAAAAATTATGACTGAGACTCAACTGCGTTTTGAGTTATAGAGCTGCGAATTTCAACAAAAACGCTACCTTTTTTATACACTCGTGCAATGCTAAATTAGCAACTAAGGCTTAAAATTATCTTAACTGACAAAGTTAAATAATGCTGAAATATAGTATAAGTTAACAATGCACTTTTAATTACATCTGTTTTAAAAAAATAATCGACAGTAGCACTAGTACTACCGTAAAATGAACTGTTCTTGAACTTGCCCAAATGTTTTATGCACTACAATGGTGTAAACTATTACACACGTTAATGTTTTTTAAATATACTTTTGTGTTCAACTCTTAACAACTTGCCAGCTGTAATTTTGTTTAAAGAGTTGAACAAACATATTTCATTGCACAGTTTATCAGTTATGTTGTGTGTTCTTCCAGAAAACGTTGTGAGTTCCAATGAAGTAACTTTACGTACGATTTTCTTTGCAGGTAGTCACGCAGTATCATTTTTGGACAGTTGAAAGGCAGTTTTTGGTCCAGAAGGATGAAAGAAATGCACCAAAATATCATTGTTAGCTTAACTTTTGTCTCTAACTTTTTCCATCCGTCCACTTCTCATCGTATATACAGGCAACAAAGTCACTATTTGTGAATGACGACACATTTGTAAATAGTATTGAAGTCTGATGATCATCAAAGCTCAAAATTGTGGAAGTTACAAAGCACTTGATTTGATTGTTCTTTAAGGAAACATATCTGTAATAACCTCTTATACCTTTCACTGTTAAACAACATATATGTTTCTTCAGCTGTAATTGAGCGAATGTAAAACACACTGACTGAAAGATTTGAATATTGTTTAACAGTGAAAGATACGAGGTTATCACATATATGTTCCCTTAAATAACAATCAAATCAGGTACTTTGTTACTTCCACAATCTTGAACTTTGATGATCATCAGACTTCAATACTATTTACAAATGTGTCGTCATTCACAAATAATGACTTTGTTGCCTGTATATACGATGAGAAATGGTGGATGGAAAAAGTTGAAGACAAAAGTGAAGCTAAAAATGATATTTTGGTGCATTTCTTTCATCCTTCTGGACCAAAAACTGCCTTTCAACTTTCAAAAAAGGATACTGCGTGGGTTCCCGCAAAGAAAATAATACGTTTGGTTACTTCATTGGAACTCACAACTTTTTCTGGAAGAACACACAACATAACTGATAAACTGTGCAATGAAATATCATGTTTGTTCAACTTTTTAACCAAAATTACAGCTGACAAGTAGTTAAGAGTTGAACACAAAAGTATAAAAAAACATTAATGTGTGTAATAGTTTATAATACCATTGTAGTGCATAAAACATATGGGTCAGTTCAAGAGCGGTAGTTCATTTTTCGGTAGTACTAGTACTACTGTCGATTATTTTTTAAAAACAGATGTAATTAAAAGTGCATTGTTAACTTATATATTTCAGCATTATTTTTACTTTGTCAGTTTAGATAATTTTAAGCCTTAGTTGCTAATTTAGCATTGTACGAGTGAATAAAAAAGGTAGCGTTTTTGTTGAAATTCGCAGCTCTATAACTCAAAACGCAGTTGAGTCTCAGTCATAATTTTTTTGTGAGATATTCTTATTAGTATTAAGAACATTTTATACACTTTCCATTTTTTTTCATTCAGTCCCTTTTCAGATATTGACCTACGAAAATTGGCATATTCGCGTTTTCCGCCATTTTTGAAGACCCGTAGAAAAAAAAGGAGTTCATTCTCATGACTAAAACTTATGCTGCTGGTAGTATTATAAATACCCAAACACAGAAATAAAATAATATTGCTGAGTCTCTCTTCCTTCATAAAAATTCATGGTCTTAAAAATTACGAATTTCTACGTTTTTTCCTAGTTTTTCGAGAAAGATTTTGACCAACTTCCTTACATAATAGGAAAATTTAAAGAAGATGTATTTAAAGGTAAATTTATGGTGAATACACTGGTTTTTAAATTATTTTGATATCTTTCAAAACGACTTGGCAATAAATTTTTTCGCAAACCCTGTTTTTCTATCAAATTTGCCAAGTCGCCAGTTTGAAATGGCTGCCAAATAAAAAATATAGCATGTAAATTTTTTTCAATTGCAGTTTTGTTCATGTCTACCCATAGGTAATCCATGATAAAAGAATCAAGAAAATTAAAAATGTTGAGCAACAAATTTTATTCATATTGGGTGATTTGAAATGGATTGACCCTTCTCTGGATGGAATAACCCAGTCGGCGGTATATTGCATGTATTCCTGCCTTAGCCCGGGCTTGGGGGCGTTGACTTACTGCTGAATTAAAGTACTTTTGAAAACTTTGGTGAAATCTCGCCAAAAAAATTTTTTTCTATAAACGTTCTCAACTGGCTGAATTTTGCCCCATAAAAAATGTGATTTCCAAGTAAGTTCTGTATGTAGAAGACCAAGACTTCCAACATTTCTTAATGCATTAAGTAATTTTTAATTTTAGATGTCAAGCTGCTTGGTTTCAAAAAAGCACTTAAGACTAGTTTACTTTAAATAAAAACTTTTTTTACACTATGTACATTTACGGCTGTCCAAAACAAATTTTTCAAGCGCCACATTAAGAATGGCTAATTTTGGCATAACATGAATGCTCATAACAATATAGTGCTCAAGTGCGTGATCAAATTAAAGCGGTCAAGTTTTCAAGGTTAACAAAAACATGGCTTCCAGCCTATTTAAATAAAACGTTTTCTTCCGGGGAATACTGCCAAACAAAAACTTCAAACATTTAATTGCTTAACTAAAACGAGAAAAGATATGCAAATTAAGAACCTAAAATTAAATATTCAACACGCTATGAATCGAGTTGTTCTTAAACGCAGTGGCGTAGCTAGAGGTTGGCAGGAGTGGCTCTTGCCCCGGGCGCAGCAGCCGGGGGGCGGCAATTCAACTGATTAAAAAAAATAATAAATAGAAGTAAGTTGAGGGAATTATTTTTGTGAATTAGCATAAAAATATTTTCGGAAGAATAAGAGTCAAAGGGGAAAATGAAACATACAACGAGCAGGAACATTGGGCATAATTCAAAAAATATTTTAAAAGAAAATCAAATTTGCAATAATATTGTCCTTAAATTTTCAGAATAATCAAAATCTTCCAAATAAGGAATTGTTTTGGCAGGTCACAGTGACCTCACATCAAAGCGACCATAAGAGGGGGCACCATTTTTCTTAAGTTTGCCACGGGCGCTGGACCCCCTAGCTACGCTACTGCTTAAACGTATACAGTCGAACCTGTTTATCTCGAACCTGCTCAGCTCGAAAACCTCTCTATGTCGAAACTTTTCACTTCCCCTGCTTTTACAGTATAAATTTGTTTTTTTCTCAAGTTTTTCTCGAATTATTTTTCCCGAAAACCTCTATATGGGCGATTCTCTGTAAACTGGTAATTGGCTGTCCGGACTGAGTATTTTAAAAATAATAAAGTGTAATAAAGTAATTATTGCTCTTGATACAAGTAAAGCATTAATACTTTGTGGCCCAATTGTATTTGGAGTGATAACAATTTAATTTTTTTTTCTAGAAATTATCTAAGGGCCAAAAACACAGTCCCCTGGCTGTCCCAATCAAAATTCTAACTGTTAAAGATAGTATTTAAAAAAACCTATTAACACTACATAAATTTGGCAATTACTATCTAAAAATAGAATAATGAAGGTATATTTTTCTTATGAAATAAGGTATAATTACGTATTTCTGAAACTTAAAATTGTCATCTAAATTCTGTCCGGAGTTTTTTTAAACAGTCCCCTGCAACAAATTCAAAGCTGTAACACGAAAAATCTATAACTTTTGCAAATTCTTTTTGGCATGAAGTTTAAAGTAATCAGTGTGAATTCGCCGAGAACGGTGTTGAAACGCTACTTTGCTTAGTTTGAGAGCCACATTTGTGCTGAAATTATGCATCGTGATCGTTGCGTCTCTCTGGGAAGTTATTTTATTAATGTCAATTAATTTAATTATAAAATATATTAGTTATTATGTCCACGATTTGTGCCTAAATTTATAGGTAGTCTCGTAACTAATTATGTTCCAATAGTTTTGCAGATATTACGCAACAAAGAGCAAAAACAGTCACCTGGCACAGTCCCCTGCCTAGTTATACTAGGCGGGGGACTTACCCCCTATCATGATTTATCAGAAAAACACAAACTTCAATTGGCCCTCTTTTAAATAAAAGTAATATATTCATTTTCTGAGCAATAGTATTATAATTATACGAACATTTCAAAAAACCGTGCCCGGACAGATTTCGTGTGAAAAATGACGAGTTTACAGAGAATCGCCCATATCTCAAATTTTCACGACTCTCATTTTTGAATTTCATCTCCAGCCACCTTTATCAATGGTATAACTTGGAGACAAAAATCATCTTCTGCACAATCATTCAAAGTTCATGTTCGTACTTAAAGGTATGCATTAACTTGCTACCGATATAGTCATCACCATCACAATTAGTAAAACGTGGACTCACAACATATCGTACAGTAAAATTTTCAACAATGTCAATACAAAACAATGTATTAAGTATTTAACTTTGTTCCAATTGCTAATTTTTGTACATTTTACCACAACATCTGTATCTCGAGTTTTTCTTCTGCCCCATGAAATTCGAAACAGACAGGTTTGACTGTATTTATTTATTGCAGGAACTTCTTCTAAGAGCTCGAAGAAGCACTACAATGTGGTGTGCTACCTCGGAAGTTGGGCCAATTACCGCCAGGGAGATGGGAAATTCATCATCGAAGATATCGACCCCAGCCTCTGCACGCACTTAATCTATGGGTTCGCCAAATTAGGTTACGACAATAAAATAGCTGCCTACGACCCGTATCTAGATCTGAAAGAAAACTGGGGGCTTGGTAAGTACTTTTCTTTTCTCATCTCATATTGAACACAGTGGGGGGAGGGAGAAATCACATTGTGTAAAAGAGAGCGAGATAATATACAGCGATTGCCCATGAGCTACACTTTACTCATAGATGTCTTAAAAAAAAGCAACAAATATCTTAAAATAATAAGAACAGGTAAAATACATACATTTATCTATACATAAAAAATGGATGTATGTATATTTGTAGGTATGTATGTTTGTATCTCACACAAATCCAGTTTTCGTCGGATTTTCATCGAACTTGGTTTCTTGGTCTTCATCAAACACAGAGGGTCCTTGATGCACTAGAATTCACAGAGGCGGGGTTTTGAAAGTTTAAAACTCCAAAAAGCTCAGAATTCAAACTTTTTTGTATCAAAATGGCCATTTTATTTCCATTTTGAATGTATAGAGTAATAGAGATATGCCTTTAAGCATACAAATTGATAAAATTTAGCCCATTTAAATTTGGGTAGTTTCCATCAAAGACAATGATTAATAATGAATTATCCATTTAAGGCTCACCCATTTCATTTTAGCATGAAATAAGTTAAAAACAATTATAACTCATGTTCTAATTAGCTTGGAACATTGGCACAAATATTGTATGATGCAGAAAAATTAAAGATTACCTGGGCAACTCCGGGTAATAAGCTAGTTTATTTATATTTTTGACAAACTTAAATCACAATTTTAACAATCCAAGATAGCCTTAATTTCGAAAAAACTGTCTCGCAACTCGGCCTTAATTTTGTTTATGAGACGCTAACCTCTTTTTTATAAGCTAAAGATATATTGTTACAAATCTTGTAAATAGTTGTTGTTTTTCCTGTCTTGCATCATTTTCGCTAGTTTTGGTTTTATCTGGCGACATGTTGCAAAAGTATCTGAAGATATCACTTTTTAACCGACTTCGAAAAAGGAGGAGGTTCTCAATTCAAAGCGTATACTTTTTTTTTTTTGTTTGTTCGCACATAACATCTGATCTACTGAACCGATTTCGACGATTTTTTTTTTAATCGATAGGGGATGGTGTAACTTAGGTACCATGTACTCATATGACGATATTTGTTCACTAGAAAAAAAGTTATGATTGAAAAACTAACATTTCATGTCATTTAAAACAATATGTGCTATCGTAAATCCTTACTTCACTCAGCGACCTGATGGTCAAGTGGTTCTGCGCGTCAGGTTGAAGTTCCTGATGAAATGAGATCGAGTCCAGGTCTGCAAGGATTTTCTCGAACAACTGCATGATTTTTTAAAAAATGATTTTAATGATTGTAATGTCCTTATGCAGGTACATCTCCCCATGGGGATCTACCCAATATTTTTGTATGGTAGAAAATGACAGTTTTGGTCGGATCTTTGTTAAAATTGGCAATGGGGTCCTTCGATGCTGTATAATTTTTTCTTATGGACGTTTGCGCCATTTTTGGGGGCTTTGAATCGATTGTGGCAATAAATGGTTTTTGATTTGCGGCACTTATATAATTTTTTCAAAAATTATATGCACAATCAATTATATTATGTTAATTTTTGTACCTTTATAAAATTCTGTATTTTATACCTTGTATTTACGTCAAATTCAAGGTAAAATTAAATTCTGAAGATGATAAATATATGTCAAATATTAAAGTAACTATTTTTCGTGAGTTTCATATTGGTTGTGACCAAAAAACATCATTACAAACAAATAAAATGTATCAAACACCATAAGTGTTGAGTTATTAGGCAAAATCTGCTGTGTAATGTTTTTTTGCACTGCGAGGGGGGGGGGTATGAATGACCATTAAAGTGACACAAATTTTTAAAAAATAAGATTTTGATTTGTGGTGTTTGAAAAAAGCTAAAGAGTCCACTTTAGTTGAAAATTATTTTCCATGAAATGCAAAAGCTTGCACCAATTTTCCGAGTCTTACTCTAACCTCTTCCCCCACAATTCAAATTACTTACTTTTACTTTCTATTTTTAACCGACTTCAAAAAAGGAGGAGGTTCTCAATTCAAAGCGAATGTTTTTTTTTTTTTTGTTTGTTTGTTCGCACATAGCATCTGATCTACTGAACCGATTTGGACGATTTTTTTTTTAATCGATAGGAGATGGTTAACTTAGGTACCATGTATTCATATGACGATATTTGTTCACTAGAAAAAAAGTTATGATCGAAAAACTAAAATTTCATGTTATTTAAAACAATATCTGCTATCGTAAATCCTTACTTCAATCAGCGACCCGATGGTCAAGTGGTTAAATGCGTTGGGTTGAAGTTCCTGATGGAATGAGATCGAGTCCAGGTCTGCAAGTTTTTTGAACAGCTGCATGGTTTTTTAACTATATTTTGATTATTTTAAGTGCATTTACACTAAAAAGAATGAAATAAAATATTTTGGAAAAAAAATAGAACCGACTTCAGTTGGAAATTGCTCTAAAAAGTAAAAAATAATTTTTTCTTTGAACACCATCGAAACTACTTTTAAACATAAGTTTTGAAGTCGGCGCAAAAACAATGTATAGAATCATACGCAACTACAATTCAACTATAAATATAAATTTTAATGGATTCATTTCATTGATTACCACACATTCGTGTAATGGTACAAATATGCTGCTTTTAATTTTCAATGATTTCTCTGAAAAAATGTTGGCAAAATATGGTTAAATATCATTTTACCTATAGTTTTTGCGCCGACTTCAAAACTTATGTTTAAAAGTAGTTTCGATGGTGTTCAAAGAAAAAATTATTTTTTACTTTTTAGAGCAATTTCCAACTGAAGTCGGTTCTATTTTTTTTCCAAAATATTTTATATCATTTGTGTACCAGCCCTTAACACTTTGTAGTTTTTACACTTGCCCTAACTTTGATAAGCATGAAGACATTTTTCACTCGGAGTGGTTTTTTTCTTTTTATTACTAGAAGTTTCTTGAATGGATTATGTAATTTATGAATGAACAGAATGCTCCGGATTTTGCTAGAACTTGTTCAGAGTATAAATAGCCTTGAACACAGTTTTTAGGGAGTTCTTTTCAGATGTGATTTCTGGAGACGCGTTTTCATTCGCTTGGGCGGATGGTTGTTTTGCTTTTGTAATTGCTTAATTACTGTTCACGTTAGATACGTGGTGCTGAGTTACTGTTGAGAGTACAGTGTACTGTTTTGATACCTAATTGCTGGATGTTTAGCAATTGTTTCCTGCTTCTATTGTAAATAGTGTACATACTTGTAAATAAATTTATAGTTACTTCCTCAAGATTGGAATGCTCATTTAAAGAAAGTTGAAGGTGCTACGGACTCGTTACAATATCATGTTTACGCAGCTCTTGCTGGTATGTTGAAACACGTGTAGCGACCTGTATGAAAATATATTCAGCTTCTTCATCGCGGGGTTCCTTTTTTTTTCATTCAGCGCTGTTGCGGCTTTTTCTGACTGACAAGTTCAAACAAGGTTGAGTGGCCACCTTTGGATGCCAAAACAAGCTGCTCAGTATTTTCTTGCATACATTAGTACAGTGAAACCCCGAATTTACGTTTCTGCCGTGATAACTGAACAGATTTTTCTTTCTTGGAATGTTTTAATTTTAAAATTTATATAAGCGCCAATTTTGTTTTAAATTTTTAAAAGTTTAAGGACAGTTGCATTTTCAGAAATTTTAGCTTTATCATCTATTATTTTTGTTAAATTTTATATTAACATCGTATGGCGCAGCATAGATTACTAAGGCTCTTGCGCCAAAAAAATTTCATACAACCAACCTGCCATCCAATACACCACCAACTTGGCTATTTCGATCCATGGACAGCTGTTTTGAGCTTATTCTGCTCTCATAAGCATGGAATTCGAAAGTAGTCGAGTTGGAGGCAAAAATCCTCTTGTAAAGCAAAGAGAGCGAAAAAAACTGGTAGCTAATGTGAAATTAGAATACCAGCGAGCTAATGCACTTAGTATGGTACAACTCGTAATTTTTTTTTTCGGCAGGGCGGTTACTTACTGCTTTATACCTTGAGCTCTGCCGAAAAACATTTACGAGTTGTACCATACTAAGTGCGGTCGCTCGCTGGTATTCTAATTTCACATTAGCTACCAGTTTTTTTCGCTTCGCTCCAACTCGACTACTTTCGTATTCCATGCTGATGAGAGCAGAATAAGCTCGAAACAGCTGTCCATGGATCGAAATAGCCGAGTTGGTGGTGTATTGCATGTTTCTGCCTTAGCCCTTGCTTAGAGGCGGTTACTTATTGCTTTATACAACCTACCATCATTCAATGCTTTAGGTGGTTATGAGAGATTCAACAACCTGAAGAAAAAGAACCCCCACCTGAAGACTTTGCTGGCAATCGGCGGGTGGAACGAAGGGTCGACGAAATATTCGAACATGGCGAAGACGGCCGGCAGCAGGAAAATCTTCGTCGACAGCTGCGTCGAGTTCCTGATCAAGTACGGATTCGATGGCCTGGATATGGACTGGGAATATCCTGCAAACAGAGGCGGCGGCCTAGAGGATAAAAAAAACTTCGTGTTATTGCTGAGGGTGAGTTGTGTTCTTATCATTTAACTAACTAAAGCAAAGCTTAGCTCAAATTGTTTATCTGTTTTTAGGCTAATAATAATTTGTAATTTTAGGATTTGAAAGAAGCGTTTGACCCACGTGGCTTATTGCTGACAGCTGCAGTATCTGCTGGAGAAAGCACTATTGATTCTGCTTATGATGTTCCAGCTTTAGCAAAGTAAGTTTTTCTTGTATTAAGTATATGCATTAAAAATAAATAAATAAATAAAAATCATTTGAATTTTGACACCTTGAATTCCAATTACCGTAAATCAGGGTTACTTGGACCCTAGGGGGTTACTTGAGCCCACTACAATAAAATGATAAAATCTAGGTTTGGTACCTACTAGTTGAAGACTTGCACGTAGTTCCTCGTTTCTCCAATAGGTAGAAGCCCTCTGCAGTCTCTAACGCTAGTACCAAGCCCAGATTTTATCATTTTACTGTGGGCTCAAGTAGCCCTTTTGTGGGTCCAAGTAACCCTGATTTACGGTATATTTTCGCAATGACAAATTGAGATAGGTGTGTGTGTGTGTGTGCGTTGCATATGTAGGGCTGCCGTGTGTGTGTGTGTATGAGTGTGGAAGGTATAAAATTTGTGTGCCTGCGTGTGTGTGTGTGTGTGTGTGTGTACGAGTGTGGGAGTATAAAATTTGTGTGCCTGCGTATGTGTGTGTGTGCATGTGTAGACATATGCTTTTTTTTCGGACTTGGCGATATTTTTTAGATGCATTAAGCCACTTTTAATACTTTTTTCGTCTTTCTTTTATTTGTAACGAGAAAGTAGGCTAAAAAGGAACCGGAACTTGATCAAGTTTTATACCGAGCAGTCCTTTTCCTTCAATCGTCTGCTCTAGGCAGTAGCCATGGGGGGGGGGGGGGGGGGGGGGGGGATTTCGATTTTCGTCCCTGAAATCAATTTGAATAAAAAGGGATAGCTGCCCTGAACCACCTCAGTTACATTTCTGACGAGACGGTTCCTTGCTACTCCGAAACAAGTATATGTGCAAGTAATTAATTCCCTTGTTTCAAAGATTGTATCGCATATTTGTGCCTTTCTGAAATGGGTTTGTTTGATCAGTGACGCACCCCTAGGGGATCTATAAGGGGCTTCAGTCCCCCCCCCCCCCCCCCCAGAAGCTTGGAGAGGAACTCCTTTGATATGACCAAGCTGCTTGAAATTGCGTTTTTTAGACTTGACTTTTGGAAATTTGCCGAGAGATAGCCCCCAACCTCCTTTTGAATTTCACCAAAAATGACCTCAATTTATTTCTATGGGACTTCAAATTCGAAAACTTATTGAAGGGGGGCACCTAGTCCCGCCCAGGAAACAATTCTCGGTGCGCCACTGTGTTTAGTTGTGTGATTCACACAAAACTAATGTTTTGCAACTAAAAAATCTGTTTGAAATGTCCGTGCATTTTGTTCTATCGTTTTCTATCGTAAGCAGATGACCACGGCGTCTCGTTTCAAACCATTTCTGATTATTAATTTCAGATATCTTGACTTGATCAATCTGATGGCGTACGACTTCCACGGAGGCTGGGACACTGTCACCGGCCACAATGCCCCGCTGTACCCCAGATCGTCTGAATCTGCTGCGAACAAAAAGCTGAATGTAGTAAGTTTACGAATAATATTTTTAAAATCTTGAAATCTGCTGTTCTGGAAGATTGAAATACCTCTCTCAAACCCTCACAGTATTCAGCTAAATTTTTAAACTGTTTTTTCCCCTTAATTTTTTTGCTTTTTTTTTTTTTTTTTTGATTGAAAACCTTTTGACCATATGGTCAGGGGAAAAGCACTGCGGAAAATCTCGTCCTTAACTTTTCGAATGTGTTGGAATGTGGAGCGAAGTGAAATAATTAAGAGAACTTACTTGTTTCAAAATGAACAAATTCGAAAAGTTGTTCTGAAAATTATTGTACATAAAAAAGGAATAACGTAATACAACTTGCGTTGAAACATTATTTTTCATTTTGGGCAGTATTTCGTTGCTTCAAAAAAAGAGGGAAAATTTTATTTCGAAAAACCATGGAGCAAGTGAAAAATACAATATTTTTGAAACGTATTATTTTCTATTTGATTATGAAAGACTTTTTGTTAAATGAATGTGTTATAATGAATGTGTGTTAATGTATGAGAAAAAAATGAATGAGGGAGTAAAATAATGAATAAATAAGAATATAAGTGTATGAATGAATAAAAGGGTGAATTAATAAGTAAAAAATGCAAATAAATAAATAAATAAATGAAGAAATGCGTAAGTGGTTTAATAAATGTATGGATATACAGGGTGTCCACTCCTATCGTGGACCAATAGCTAATTTCTAAACCGTTAGAGATAAGCATATAGTTCATTTAGGAAAAAATCTCCAAATTACAAAAGGAATTTTGGGTCTATTCAATGTTTTTCAAAAAATCAAATTTTGAAAGAGTTACGAAATTTAAATTTTTATACAGCCCCCCAGTCCTATCAATCATATTTAGTAAAACATTCTTGATACTGTAACGTTTAAAACTAAAAAAAAATCACTGTTCTATCACAAAAATTGACCGAGTTATGACGTTTTGAAAAATCAAGATTTTGAAGGATTTCGCATACGGTCCCTTAAGCGATCTCTCGATGACGTCATGAAATAATGCAAAATCTTGATTTTTCAAAACGTCATAACTCGGTCAATTTTTGTGATAGAACAGTGATTTTTTTTTTAGTTTTAAACGTTACAGTGTCAAGAATGTTTTACTAAATATGATTGATAGGACTGGGGGGCTGTATAAAAATTTAAATTTCGTAACTCTTTCAAAATTTGATTTTTTGAAAAACATTGAATAGACCCAAAATTCCTTTTGTAATTTGGAGATTTTTTCCTAAATGAACTATATGCTTATCTCTAACGGTTTAGAAATTAGCTATTGGTCCACGATAGGAGTGGACACCCTGTATAAACAAAATGAACTTTTTCCCTTTGCCCCATCCACTTTGCCCCGCGTGCAATTGACAAATTGCACTGATCAAAACATACCTAATGAACTAAATAAGTACTAGACTGGGCTCCAGTCGACCCCAATTAATGCTTAAAATAGTAATTACAAGAACTTTATGATTTTTTAATAGCAAAAAATATTTTTGATAAACCACGAAGTATTAAAATTTGTATGTCAAATCTTGAAAATGACTTCTATTATTCGTTTGTTGATCTTTGGAGCTACGGACATCTTTTCTTTTCTTTTCTTATTATTATTATTTTTTTAACTGTAACTTTACTCGTTTCAAAAAGATAGACGATTTCTTTTTTTTTTAAACATTTAGTATTCTTGCTATTTATGTCATTCACTTGATACTAGATAACCCGAAGATGAATAGCCCATCATTTTAGCTATATTGTCAACCGTCTTTTTATCCAGCAGCTCAAATTATTTGCATTGAAAAACGCTTTCGTTGTAGTTCCGACACACGTGTATGCAGTTTTTCTATTCATTTGTGCATTTTTTCGTTGTTTTATATTCTTTGATTCTTTTACAACCCTTCTTTTTTCGTTCGTTAACGAGCCTAGTTGTTAAATTGAATAGAAGGTCAGCTCTCACTGTTTCAGCCCATCAATGAGGCGACCGACAGGTGAAGCGTAGCCAACAGTTTTTATCTAATTACTTAGGTGTTCGGAACATAAACATGAGTGTTTGAGAAATAAGTTGCAGGACGTAATTAAAAATACGCACTCTAATGAATTAATCTTCAGAGCACAACCTCACAGTTTAGTCGACTGCGTGATCATTAATAATGATCATCTTATTGTGTTATGTTACGAGGATGTTAAAATGAATATCATGAACATTTACTGTGCGCTACGCAACCGTCCAAGGTTTGAAAATCGGAACTGAATAAGGAGTCGGAGTATTTGAGAGATGGTGAAGATAATGCACTTGAATAAAGTTCGATAGTACGGGAGACCAGTTGATACGGGATCTTTAATTTAAAAGTGTGTATGTGCCCCATTGAAACGCTAATGAATTAGCAACCGACTTACACTGGGGTTACTGACGTACGCGAATGAATCCGTTTTCAAAACTTCAAATATTGAGTCTTCTTAAAAAAAAAAAAAGGTGAAAACTTCATGTTGTATCTTATTACTTCAGCGTAACAGTTTGTATCTACTTGACCTACGTTGGGTATAGCTGGTGCATTAAAAAAAAGGCTTTAAAGATTTTTGTTTCTTTTTTTTAATGGAAAAAAAATATATTGCAGTTATTGATAGAAAAATAGTAATCCATTACATTTTATTTTGATATAAAATAAAAATTAGAAAAATCAAAATGTAAAATATGCATCAATACCCTAGCTCCCCTAATTATAGGTTGGTTTAAAATTTATTCCAAGCTAGATCATTTGACATTTAGCTGTTGTTAGAAAATTGATTTTATACAGGAAAGCAAGCTTGCTTAGATCTGAAAGAACATTCACATACTATTATACCCCTGGATTTTATTTTATTTCATTTTATTAGTTTTAAAAAATGTCATTCTTGTAAAGTCAGTTACAGATATTATTTACTTATAATATTGCTGATGTAAAATTTAATAAGACAAAATTTCCTGTTTATTTTCTTTCTACTTCTATTTTTAACAAGCTTTTATTAGTTTCACATGTGGGTTTGTTTGTTTGTATGTTTGTTTGTATTTATGTAACTCTGAATAAAATATGAAATTAACGTTCTTTACAAATATAAAAGCAATAAATTTAATACTATTATTCATACTAAAGGCCCAACTATATTACATGTAGATGTATTTATTATAAGTGCATGACAACTTGGTGGATATTCAATAGTTTTGAGAGGGAAATCAGTTATCATGAAATGTAGTTTAACCTTTAGTATTAATGAGATAGTATTAAGTATATTGCTTTTATATTTGTAAAGATAAAACTCTCTAAAAGTGTATTTTTTATTTTTTTTTAAACTATAATTATTCTGATTGATTGATTTTCCAGGATTATGCAGTCAAGTATTGGATGAAGAACGGCGCTCCGGCTCATAAGTTAATATTGGGAATTCCATTGTACGGTCGCAGTTTCACTCTTCTGAGCGCAGCAGAAACTGGATTCGAAGCTTCTGTAACTGGAAAAGGGATGGCGGGAGAATTCACCCGAGAACCGGGAATGCTGGGTTATAATGAAGTAAGAGCTTACTAAACGCCATATACAGGGTGCCCACAAATAACTGACGGCTCAAAAAAAAATTATTACTGTAATACAAATTTTTCTATGATGACAAAATAAATGTTAAATGAAAGTAACATCATTGTTAATCAATGTTTAAGTAATGGTTTCTATTCTCGCGCCTTTAGCTGTAACCACAGATGACAATCTTTTTGGAAAGGCTTCTGCAGCGGCACGCACCTACAGAGGCACTCTTTCATGGGCACATTTTATTAATTTATTTATTCGTACGTTTCGCTTTTTCCATCACTATGCCTTACTTCTACACTACCCGTTTCTTAAAGCAATTTTACAGTTATTTCAATTAATCTCTTTGACACATTTAAATACTCCTTTTTTTTTTTTAAATCACAATTCCGCTTACCTTTTAAATGCAATTCGAGAATTAAACGGCGTTTAGCATCCATCTTGATAAGTCAAAGAATTAAACAGATTTTTATTCAGAGAATCGTCTGCACTATTGCTCATAGAATGAAACAAAGGCAGGAATTCAAGTGAAACACGGACGATCGCAACTCACCAATGCAATCGCAAATTCCCAAATTTGGATTTAAGTGAAACGTTGCAATCGCTACGAGATGCGATTCTAATGTAATTCGACTTTCAGTAGCGATTTCAATTTGCGATCGCCTCGAAGCGATTGCAATGGTGTTTCACTTGAATTCCTACCTTAATCTATTAAGTGTTGCCAACAGTAAAAAACATCTTGAATGTAAATTATGCAAATTAATTTTGCCGTCAGTTATTTTTGGGCACCCTGTATTATATGAAGAAACTAATTGCCTTTGTGCAAAAATTAAGTTTCAATCCAACGTTGTGCTTAATTAGCGTTGGCTTGAAACTTCACAGGTTCGACTGTATCTTCTCATCTAATATCTTTAAACGAGCAATTCTTGTATATATATTGTAACGAGTCCGTAGCACCTTCAACTTTCTTTAAATGAGCAGTCCAATCTTGAAGAAGTAACTATAAATTTATTTATAAGTATGTACACTATTTACAATAGGAGCAGGAAACAATTGCTAAACATCCAGCAATTAGGTAGCAAAACAGTACACTGTACTCTCAACAGTAACTCAGCACCACGTATCTAACGTGGACAGTAATTAAGCAATTACAAAAGCAAAACAACCATCCGCCCAAGCGAATGAAAACGCGTCTCCAGAAATCACATCTGAAAAGAACTCACTGACTAAAAACTGTGTTCAAGGCTATTTATACTCGAAAGGAACATTCTAGCAAAATCCGGAGCATTCTGTTTCATTCATAACATTACGTAATTCATTCAAGAAACTTCTAGTAATAAAAAGAAAAAAAACCACTCCGAGTGAAAAATGTCTTCATGCTTATCAAAGTTAGGGCAAGTGTAAAAACTACAAAGTGTTAAGGGCTGGTATACACGTGATAAAAGTGATATCTTCAGATACATTTGCAACATGTCGCCAGATAAAACCAAAATTAGTGAAAATGATGCAAAGCAGGAAAAACAACAATTATTTACAAGATTTGTAACATTGCCCCCTTCCCAAGGACTGCACGTCCCGGGCAGTACAATCCCCAGAAAGAAAGCAAGGGAAAATTTACAGATGCACACAGTACATGATAACCAATCATAAACATGATAAACAATAACAATGAGAACATGAAAGAAATAATAACATTGATAAAGTAATATTACAAACAGTTAAAGGCAAAAGTTATTTACAAAATTTACAAACAAATTACCATGGTAGCTTTAGATTAATTTTACGAACTATGGCCATAGTATGGGGCTAGCCGATCATAATGTACAACCCTAGGTTTTGAATGTGATGACTTCTGGATCCTCACTACGACGTCGTTCAGCCGATGGAGGACTGTGTAGGGTCCATCCCAATGCGACTGCAATTTGGGTGACAGACCTTTACGTCGGATGGGATTCCATAGCCATACCTTGTCACCTTCTTGAAAGTCATGGCCAGTGGACCTTGTGTCGTATCGG
The DNA here is from genome assembly GCA_038373865.1 of Uloborus plumipes. NCBI lineage: Eukaryota > Metazoa > Arthropoda > Arachnida > Araneae > Uloboridae > Uloborus > Uloborus plumipes. The sequence goes on from JAXGGA010006116.1 coordinate 44,732, forward strand.
GTCTTCATCTTCTCCGTCGCGATGTTGATTCGCTCCCGTGCGAAGTGATGAACGTCTTCCAACCGGGCCTGGAGATGCTGAATGTACTCCTCAGGCGATGAAGGCGCATCTGGGGGGAGACCGAAGACGAGATCACAAGGTAGCCGAAGCTCTCGGCCGAAGAGCATCAGGTTGTGAACGCCGTCTTCTCTCGGTCGTCGGGGTGTATCTCCACCTGCCAGTAGCCGCTCTTTAAATCCAGGGTCGAAAACCACTTGTGTCCGGAAAGGGTGTCCAGAGTGTCGTCGATCCGTGGAAGAGGGTAACTGTCCTTCTTGGTGATGTCATTCAGGCGTCGGTAATCAACACAAAATCTGGTGGAGCCGTCTTTCTTTCGGACCAAGACGATAGGGGATGCCCAAGGACTGGATGAGGGTTCGATGACGTCATTCTCCTGCATCTCTTTCAAGAGGATCTCAACCTCTTCTTTCTTGGCGAACGGTAGTCATCTTGGATGCTGCTTGATAGGGAGATGATCTCCAGTGTCGATCCTATGCTGCGTTAAACTCGTGCGACCAACATCTTCGGATGTAGATGAAAACACCTGCTTGAAGTTGTCCACCAATTTTTCCGCAGCGTATCTTTGATCCTTCGATAATGGTGCACTCCCAATTAATTTCGAAGTCAAGGACTCGGAAGACGCAGTCTCGGAGGAATCAATTCTTCTGATGATGCAGTTTACGAGAGTACAAGTTGCCAACACTTCTCCTTTCTTAATATTCCTCGGTCTTTCACTCACATTGGTGACTCTCACAGGAACTGCATTCCTTGAAAGGTCCACAAGCGTAGATGCCACTAGTACTCCTTTTGGGCTATTACTCTGGTTAGGATATTCAATTAGGCCGAACTTAAAGCTGTTGTTTTCATTGATGGAGCCAGGTATTAGTATTTCTGATCTAGGGGGAATCAATAAATCTGTTTGGGCTATTATTTGATGAGCGGATTTTAAGTTATTTTCAGCATTGAAAATTGCTATGTCTTCCCTCATCGAGTGCAGCTCATTATTTTTAAAGTCGATAGAAAAGTCAAATTTTCTCAAAAAGTCCAGGCCGAGAATGAAGGGATCTGTAATGTCAGCGACGAATGCCGTGTGATGGTAAGTGGCGCTCCCGAACATTATTTCTAAGTTCACTTTTCCTTCAATCTCGATTTTGTCACCTGTCACAGTTTGGAGAGTAACGCAGGGCGGCGTCCATAAGATCTTGAGACCAAATTGACGAGCCACATCAGTCCTAATGATGGTAACGTTGGCTCCTGTGTCCACAATCATTTCGCAGGGAAACCCATTCACATATGCGTAAATGAAGAGTCCGTTGCAGCCGCCACTTCTTGAGGAAATCTGGAAAACTTTGGGATGGGGCTCATTCCAATTTGGCGACCTCCGCCCCGCGAGATTGCCATAGCTTAGTTTTCTTGAGCTGGAGAGGAAGAGGTACCCTTCCCTCTTGTTTCTTGGCGGGCTTCGCAGTTTCTTTGTACGTGGCCCTCACCGCCACATTTCCAGCACTTCAGTGGTTGTCTACTTTGGTCTTTGCTAGTCTTCTTCAGGATCCCCGAGATCTCTTTGATTTGTCGCTCAATTTCCGAGAGACGTGTTGAGTTTGAATCCTGGGCATTCACTTCCACGCCCCTGATTGAATGGCGATCCTTGCGGGATGTTTTCTGTGGAGCCTCGAACTTCATTGCGTAGACCAGACCGGATTTAAGATCCTTGATGTCCGCCATCCGGAGAGCCGTCTGAACTTCTGGACTTCGCACTCCGTCGATGAAGTAGTTCAGGGCCAGGCTATCGCGAACATCCGAAGGACAGTTCGAGAAGGCGAGATGGGAAAGCCTCTCAACGTCTGCTGCAAAAGCTTGCAAAGTCTCTCCAGCCTTCTGGAGTCGGGATTTCAGCTGGAGTTGGCTGAATTCTTTTTGGCATGCTTCGCCAAAGCGAAGCTCCAAGGCCGATGATAAGGCTTCGAAGTAGCGGTGCTTGTCCTCTGGGAAGGTCTGTAGTATGTCAGCTGCATCCCCTCTCAGCGAGGCTGCAAGGTGACAGGCTTTCGTGGAAGAGTCCCAGGAGTTTGCTTCTGCAACGATGAGGAACTGCTTCTTGTAAATATTCCACGAGGTCTTCCCGTCAAATGTGGCCAGTTTAATGGATGGACGAGAAGTTCCCGCTGCAGCTACACAGTCACTTGAGTTGTTGCAGGATGCTGATAACTTTGATTCAAGTTCTTTAATTTTCTTTTCCACGTGGTTTTCTACTGTGGTGATTCGATTCTCAACGCTGTCAACTTTTTCTTCTATGTTGGTAAATTTAGTTTCCACCAAACTTTTCATTGATGTTAGATCGCTCTTAATTTCTTCAGATAGATCCTTTTTTAATTGTTCTTGATTAGTAGCCAGATCATTTTTTAATTGTTCTTGATTAGTAGCCAGATCATTTTTTAATTGTTCTTGATTAGTAGCCAGCTCATTCTTTAATTGTTCTTGATTAGTAGCCAGAGTCGCCATATCATTCTTCATTTGCTCTTGATTAGCAGCCATGCTCGCAGTCATGTCACTTTTAACAGCGTTGATCGCATCAAGGAGTTGTTTCAGTTGTTCCTCCATTGCTCGAGTAATCACCATAAAATTCCGAAGTCAAAAAGTCCACAGGAAGAAAAGTCCAAGTTCACAGATAATTCCAAGAAAGTCCTTGAAGATGCCCCACGTTGGGCGCCAAAATTGTAACGAGTCCGTAGCACCTTTAACTTTCTTTAAATGAGCAGTCCAATCTTGAAGAAGTAACTATAAATTTATTTACAAGTATGTACACTATTTACAATAGGAGCAGGAAACAATTGCTAAACATCCAGCAATTAGGTAGCAAAACAGTACACTGTACTCTCAACAGTAACTCAGCACCACGTATCTAACGTGAACAGTAATTAAGCAATTACAAAAGCAAAACAACCATCCGCCCAAGCGAATGAAAACGCGTCTCCAGAAATCACATCTGAAAAGAACTCACTGACTAAAAACTGTGTTCAAGGCTATTTATACTCGAAAGGAACATTCTAGCAAAATCCGAAGCATTCTGTTTCATTCATAACATTACGTAATCCATTCAAGAAACTTCTAGTAATAAAAAGAAAAAAAACCACTCCGAGTGAAAAATGTCTTCATGCTTATCAAAGTTAGGGCAAGTCTAAAAACTACAAAGTGTTAAGGGCTGGTATACACGTGATAAAAGTGATATCTTCAGATACATTTGCAACATGTCGCCAGATAAAACCAAAATTAGTAAAAATGATGCAAAGCAGGAAAAACAACAATTATTTACAAGATTTGTAACAATATATATTTATTTATTTATTTTTCGGATCTCGAAAACGGCTCTAACGATTTCGATAAAAATTTGTATTTAGATAGAGTTTTGGTTTCTGAGTTCATCTACGTTGGCGTTTTTTCTGTAAAAACGCGAGTTTTCAGAAAAAACCCCGTTTCTGTTTGTGCCTTCATTGAAAGTTTGAGAAGCTTTTATTTCGCCATTTTTTTTATGATTACTTTCATTGTTACTGTTTCCGTGGCGACCACGTTTTGTTATAACAATTGGATTTCATATTTAATCACATCAGCGCGAGTTTAAATTTTATGGTATTTGGCAACGTTAAACTGTTATTGTTTTTGAAATGTTAAAGCAAGGCTTCACTAGATATAGTCTCTTATACAGGCTGTTTCACTTATTCAAAAGTTTCATTTTTAACCGACTTCAACAAAGGAGGAGGTTATACAATTCGTCGGAGAAATTTTTTTTTTTTCGGTATGTTCCAAGATTACTCGAAGACGCCTGGACCGATTTCAAAAATTCTTTTTTTGTTAGAAAGGTCTTTCTTTCCGATTGGTCCCATCCTCTCGTGGTCCGGGTTCGATAACGGGAACCTGCAGAAATCTTTCGAAAAAGAAATTGGGATCACAGTAATCGTAATAATGACCATTTTGTACGCCAGGCTTCTCTGGATTGCATAATGAAATTCATTTCTATGGTCTTTTTGAAAATTTTAAACCGAGTATCTTTCTATGTCCTGCTTTTTTCTCCTTAACTCCAACGAACTTAAAGTCGTACCAGGTACTAATTGATTCGTAATATTTCAGGTTTTATTAGTCTTAATTTACATAAGTTTTGATAAAGGAATTCTGAAGAAAGTGAGGAAAATCTCCAAATTTTTGCTCAAATTTAAAGCGATTTGTCCTAAATGATTAAATATGAAATACATTGTTACAAAACGTGATTGATATGAAACAGTAATTATAATGGTAATGAAAATTTTGAATGAAGGCTTAACTGAAGCAAACATGAAACTCATTAGCGTGCCACGTACGTAATACGTCGTAAAATTTTATGAACCGCCAGCATCTAGTGTTGTTTTGAAATATAAATTAGTTGAAAAGCCGTTAATATTTAGCCTTTGATTAAACTAGTACACAAATAAATACCAGAGAATAACAAGGATTATTTTTTAGTGTCAATCGTTTAAAATTTTAGACGGGTTGATACTTTCTTTTTTTTCCTTACATAGTTTATTTTATGAAGCATTTGCTTAAGCAATTAGGTGAAGTTTTGTAATGGAAACATTACCTTATTTCATATGTACATTTACACTAAAAAGAATAAAATAAAATATTTTTGAAAAAAAAAATTGAACCGACTTCGGAACTTCACTCAGCAAATGCTCTAAAAAGTAAAAAATAATTTTATTCTTTGAACACCATCGATACTACATTTAAACATAAGTTTTGTAGTCGGCGCAAAAACTATAGATAAAATGATGTTTACTATATTTTGCCAACATTTTCAGAGAAATCATTGAAAATTGAGAGCTGAATATTTGTACCATTACATAAATATGTATTTTTCAATGAATGCGAATGCGAATAAAGAACCTGGATTCATTTAAATGTATATTTATAGTTCCGAATGATTCTATTTAGCTGTTTTGCGCCGACTTCAAAACTTATGTTTAAATGTAGTATCGATGGTGTTCAAAGAATAAAATTATTTTTTACTTTTTAGAGCATTTGCTGAGTGAAGTTCCGAAGTCGGTTCAATTTTTTTTTCAAAAATATTTTATAACAATAGATTTCTTATTTAATCACATCAACGTAAATTTAAATTTTTATGGTATTTGGCAAACGAGTTGTGGCAACACGTGATAATTAGATAATTATTATTGTTTTTGAAATTTAAAAGAGATCAATCAAAATAAAGTTAGAATTGGGTGTGGGCCGCGGTAGTCCGATCGGTAAGTCGTCGGACTCGTAACCGGAGGGTCCCGGGCCGATCATATAGAGGGAGCCGAGCCGATCAAAGATCCACCGTCTTCATTAATGGTGGCTAGGGGACGTTAAAAATGTTCGTGGTCATAAAATCCTCCAAGTGAAACGATACCTCTGTGGGATGCTGGGCTAAGGGTTTGCTTGGGCCTGGTTAAAAAATGAACAGAGCGCTCTTCGGGGCCCCATCCCGGTTAAACCACGAGTTGTGGTATGTACGGGGGGGGGGGGAACCTTGGAGTGTGAAGTGAAGTGAAAGTCAAAACCAACTGTAACCAAATGCGTACTGGAGAACAGGGACTCTGCATCCATTCTCATCAACCCTTCCCGCGCTTTCGGCGCCAACATGGATTAAATAAGGTTGTGTTTTTTAAAACAAATTACAGCTGTTTTAAATGCGTAATTGCAACCAAAGGCAAAAAATGCTTTTCAAGTTTATCTAAATACGTACTTCGCATTTAAAAAAAAAACACGACTTTACAAACCTCTTTTTTTTTTAACCGAGTGGGCTCGGTCCCCAGGTACTGTAATATTTATCTAGCATGTTTTCCTTACCACTCCAAAATACTGTCTCATTTCTTTATCAAACCCCATGGTTTACCCCATATTTTAAAAGTAATAATGCCGGCTACTGACGAAAAAATGACCCTTGGTCAAAAAACTGCTTTTAGCGTTAAAAAAAACCGTTATTTCTGTTTTTATTACGCATTACTTCGATGAATAGCATTTGAAAACTAAGCCGCAATGGCGCGAATCCGGCCAGTAATATGAAGGCAGAAACCAAAAATCCGGGTACTTTCCATAGGAACACTATTTGCTCCATTTTACGCTTCTGCTTTACGTCAATGTGGAGCAGGGCCCTAAGGCATCATTTAAATATGTTTTCACCGCCATCAACAAAAAAAAAAAAAAAAACTACCCACAAAACGTGTTTTTTGCATTTCTTCTGCTAAGTGCAAATGCTTCGCACAGATCAGCAAGAAGTTTTAACTAGATACACAACGGGAAACTGGTTCTATGGACAACCATGAAGGTAAGAGTAGAGGGGCATGCGTATGAAAAGCGCAGGCTCGTAAACAACTGTCGCCGTACGAACAGCGTTGCATCCACTGAAAATCTGGTTGCATCATCGTATTCTACTCTTTTGCCCATTTATTTTAGGATTCAATGGCGGCTAATGGTTAAGGGGGTCCTACAGGGTGTCCCGTAATGATTGGGACAAACTTTAAATGGTGTTACAGGGGACAATTAGAAGCAAGAATAATATGGGAACACATGATCACAAACGCAATGCTGACACGTTACATGCACATTAAGATATAAACTGAAGGATGCAAAACAGGTAGCAAATTTATTACACAAAAAGGATTTCGCCCTATATTTCAGTTTTTAAAGAAGGTTAAAACCTTCCTAAACCTCTTTTGCCAGTTGGTCCCATGGTCTCATGGTCCGGGTGTGATAATGGGATCCTGTAGAAATTGAGGGAAAAAAAATCGTTACAATGACAATTTTGAATTAGGGCTTCTCTGAATTACATAACAAAATTTCATTTCTACTAGCTGCCAGGGCAGCTAGATTAGCTTCCTGCGGCATGTTGATGCATAACGTCCCCCCTCTCTAACTTTTACCTCATTCTGAAGTTATATTATTTGATATAATTTAATGTTCATTCGATTTCAAGACATACCACGCACGTGGCCCGGCGTTGCACGGGCACTTCGTGCCCTGAAAGTAGTGAGAAAAAAATTTAAAGAAACTACTCCCCGCCAAGGCGGCTCGCTTACAGGCGCTTCACGCCTTTACTTTTTTCCTATATAAAAAAAATCATTCGAATTATTGAGATGCTTCGCGTCTTCAAGATGGTGAGGAAAGTTTCAGTAAGTTCAGCTCGCTCAAAGGAGAAAAAGCAGACATTGATACTCAGTTTTTAATATAAGTAGATGGCTCTTCAACAAATGAATGTTTCAAAATATTACAAGTAGCTAGCGATAAAAATACTATGTAAGTCGCCCGCTTAAGAGTTTCGTGTTTGATTTAGTTAAGCCTTCATTCAAAATTCGCATTAATATTTTTATCACTGTTTCATGGCAACCACGTTTTGCAATGCAACAATGGCTTTCATATTTAATCATTTATTAGGCTTAATCGCTTTAAATTTGACTACTTATTAATTGATATCTTCGCTAATTAAAATCGTATAATTATATGAATTGAAACTAATGAAGCTTGAAAAATTACCTATCTATCGGTACCTGGCACGACTTTCAGTTCATTGGCGTTCAGGAGATGGTGTTTTTATCATCGGGCCACGTACGCATGGCATTTGTATCGCGAGTAACTAGTATTGCTTTGAAATATAAATTAGTTGAAAAGCAGTTTATATTTAAATGGCTTTGACTAAACAAGCGCTCAAATAAATACCAGAGAATAAATAACAAAGATTAGTTTTTAGTGTCAATCGTTTAAAATTTTAGACGCATTGATAATTCCTTTCTTTTTCTTTTTTCAGGAAGTTTATTTTATGGAACATTTACTTGAGATATTCAAGTTTCGCAATGTCATGAAAACATCACCTTATTACACTAAAAAGAATAAAATGAAAATATTTTCGAAAAAAAAATATCGAACCGACTTCAGGTTCAATCCGCAATTGCTCTAAAAAGTAAAAAATAATAATTTTATTCTTTGAACACCATCGATACTACTTTTGTACAAAAGTTTTCAAGTAGGCGTAAAAACGATTGGTAAAATGATGTTTAAACGCATTTTGCCAACAATTTTCAGAGAAACCATTGAAAATTAAGTGCTGAATATTTGCACCATTACATAAATATGTGGTTGTAAATGTCATGTATGGCGAATGCGATTAAAGAACCTGGATCTATTAAATTTTGCATTTATAATTGAATTATAGTTTCGTATGACTCTATTTAGTGCTTTTGCGCCGACTTCAAAACTTATGTTTAAAAGTAGTGTCGATAGTGTTCAAAGAATAAAATTATTATTTTTTTTAGAGCAATTGCCGATTGAACCTGAAGTCGGTTCGACTTTTTTTCCTTTTTTTTTTTCAAAGATATTTTAATACATAAACGATTCGTCTTACTCTGGGAAGTAAAGCTGTTACTTTTGCTCCTTAGATATGCTCCCTTATTAAAAAAGAAAAAGGTTGGAAAATTGTCGTCGACAATGACGTGCAAGCACCATACTGTTACAAGGACAGACAATGGATTGGCTATGACGACATCAGGAGTGTGCCGAAGAAAGTAAGTTAATTAATTTGGAAGTGCAAATAGTGTGGTGATTGTTGTGTGTGAGGTACGTTTTCCTCTGAATTTAAATTCTTGTGTTGCATGCGCTGAACGAAACATACTGTTAGAAAAATATTCGAAATTGTGATTTTTTTTTCTTTTAACTTCAAGTAAAATAACGTAAAGTCGAAATCACGTGCTAGAAATGTGCTGAGAAATCGTCTCTGGTCTGCATTTCTCGAATAGTTTTCACCTGGCTATCACATAGATTTTTGCAAAATTTTATGCAATGGCCCTGTTCCAATCGTTCCGTCATTTTTTTCTTAAAATAAAAAATATCCGACGAGAGCCTTACACTCTAACTTAAGCAAACTCTGTTCGCCAATGAATGACGCTATTGGCAGACTGGGAAAAAAATCACGCATGTGCAAAAAGGATCAAAGTCAGTGTGTAACATGTGCTGAACGAAATATACATCGCTGTACTTTTATTTATTTATTTAAACCCCACTAGTCACTACCTTACCTACCCTGATGAGTTTAACCGGTACATCTCTATTAGAAAACTATTTGTGCACATTTTGCAGTTATCCGAAATACAAATCTAAAAATCGGCTGAATTACTGATTTTGTCCGCCCCCCCCCCCCCCCCCCCCACCCCATGAGTTCTTGCAAAATTTCATTATAATCAGAAATGGTGTGGTCAAAAACACTTTCTTTTATTGACCTGACATGGGATTGCCCAGATGTTATTAATGTCATACTTAAAATTAAATGAATATAAAAAAAAAAACATATATGTGTCACAACATTAAAATATCACTTTGCATTGTAAACTCTAAGTGATTAAAGTAACAGTAATGTCAGCTAGTAGTATCAAGAAGCAAAAATGTCTGACTACAAAAGTATGCTAAGTTTTAATTAATTCAAAAAATTTTTAAGCATTTCGCTTTAAGGGATTTTAGTCTTTTAATAATACAAATAATAGATTATGATTTTGACGAAAAAATTATTTTCTTATGTTGTTGGCACAAGAAGTTACGACAGCTTGAATATCGGTAGAATATGACATTTTCAATATTTCGGCCAAATGTCCCGAATAGCACATTCAACTTGCCTCAGTAATTTACATTTTTTGATAGTACTTATACTTGTCTTTCAAATGACTTTCCTTCTGCCGGGGCAACTGAAAAATGAAAGCTGTTTTAGAACCTCAAAACTGCTTAAAAACGTTGAAAATGGCACTTTTTTGTGACCTTTCGTTGACCCTGAGACAATGACTTGCCACAAATTTATCAATCATTATATAAAGTTCGAATCTTCCACACTTCATACCTGAAAAGAATTTGGAGTCAAACTGTTTGTGGAACCACAGAGGTCCCCGGTTCTATTCCCAGTGCGGACACGCCGTCCATCTCGTACGCCGCAGTTGGTGACCCGGACAACAGATGGCGCCATGAACATACGCAACACAGGATCCGCTTCTCCTGCATCGCTCACTCACTTTGCCTGCATCGCCCACTCGTCCGCCCAACCGCTGGCGCAGACTCACATGCGCCCGACCGCGGACACGCCCCTTGCTCTGCAGCAACTCTCCCAGCTGCAGCAACAGGCACAACTTCAGCCAGAACGCCTGGCTCCTTGGCGCTCCATCTAATTCAAACATATCGCTCTCTCGCGCTCCCCGCTCCATCACTAGGAGGGGAGTATTGTGGCGGCGTACGCTTAGAGAGCATACAGGGTGTCCACTCCTATCGTGGACCAATAGCTAATTTCTAAACCGTTAGAGATAAGCATATAGTTCATTTAGGAAAAAATCTCCAAATTGCGAAAGGAATTCTCGGTCTATTCAATATTTTTCAAAAAATCAAATTTTGAAAGAGTTACGAAATTTAAATTTTTATACAGCCCCCCAGTCCTATCAATCATATTTAGTAAAACATTCTTGACACTGTAACGTTTAAAACTAAAAAAAAATCACTGTTCTGCGACAAAAATTGACCGAGTTATGACGTTTTGAAAAATCAAGATTTTGAAGGGTTTCGCATACGGTCCCTTAAGCGATCTCTCGATGACGTCATGAAATAATGCAAAATCTGGATTTTTCAAAACGTCATAACTCGGTCAATTTTTGTGGTAGAAGAGTGATTTTTTTTTAGTTTTAAACGTTACAGTGTCAAGAATGTTTTACTAAACATGATTGATAGGACTGGGGGGCTGTATAAAAATTTAAATTTCGTAACTCTTTCAAAATTTGATTTTTTGAAAAACATTGAATAGTCCCAAAATTCCTTTCGTAATTTGGAGATTTTTTCCTAAATGAACTGTATGCTTATCTCTAACGGTTTAGAAATTAGCTATTGGTCCACGATAGGAGTGGACACCCTGTATAACCCAACTTTGCCCGCCGGGTTACGAGGCCTTTTAGTCCAGCGGCCAAAGCACTGGGTTGCTACCACTGACGTCCCCGGTTCTATTCCAGTCGGGGACACGCCGTCAACTCGTACGCCGCAGTTAGTATTGTGGCGGCGTACGCTTAGAGAGCATATAGCCCAACTTTGGCCGCCGGGTTTTGAGGCCTTTAAATCCAGCGGCCAAAGCACTGGGTTTCTACCACAGGCGTCCCCGGTTCTATTCCAGTCGGGGACACGCCGTCAACTCGTACGCCGCAGTTTTATTGTGGCGGCGTACGCTTAGAGAGCATATAACTCAACTTTGCCCGCCGGGTTTTGAGGCCTTTTAGTCCAGCGGCCAAAGCACTGGGTTTCTACCACTGACGTCCCCGGTTCTATCCCCGCCGGGACACGCCGTCAACTCGTACGCCGCAGATTTATGACTCATAGCAATTTCCATTTCTTAAAAATCCGCTTAATTTTTGATATCGCACCTTAACCTTTAGGGGCTAGAAAACTAAAAAACTCAACTTTAGAACAAACCTTCTGGATTTGGTCTTTCAATAAGATGATAAACATTTGGTAATTTTTTGGAGAAAATCTGAGATGGCATGAATCACAACCTTGACTCTCTGATTCTTGCTTTCTTAATGATAAACTAAGGTTTAGAAAATTGAGTTCTTTTTCTATTTTTAGGTCGATTACTTACGCAAAATGAAATTGGGTGGAGCGATGGTATGGTCAATCGAAACCGATGACTTCAGGGGCAAGTGTCACGGCTTCCGTTACCCTTTGCTGACAACTATAAACTCAGTTCTCAACGGAACATCTGTACCTCTTCCTGATGTGACCGATCTTGAAGAAGATAATGATATATCTCCAACAAGACACTCCTCGAGTTCTTCCCCCAGGCCCAGCTATCCTCCAGTCAAATCTTCCACAAAATCTGGTTTTAGCACCACTAAATCAACTTTTAGCACAACTAAATCCACTGATGGTACGTCTGAAGACTTTCTGCCTTGTCCAAGTAGTGGGTATTTCCGACATCCGACGAACTGCAAACTTTTTTACATCTGTCAGCCAAAAAGCCCTACGGAAGATAAGGGCTACCGGGTTTACCTTTTCCATTGCGGTGCTGGGACGGTCTTCAGCGAAGAATTCAGAACATGTGCCTTCCCGGACTCAGTCCCGAAATGTTCCTAAAAATGTTGTTTTCACTTGTCACCTTTGAATATAAATAAAAAAAAATTAGGTCAAAGACAGATTGGACATCGAGCTACGGATTTTACCAGAAAGGACATAGATTGTCAGAAATGAAAATTTAGGGTAATTGCAGATGAAACGTTATACCACAGAGCCAAAAATGCAGACTCATTGATTGAAGTTATAGTCAGTGTGCTGTTGAACTGGAAATCGGATGTTTTTAATTATCATTGTATCATTTCAAATAAAGTACTTATTTGGAACTCTTTCCTTTTTAAGTCATTCATATCACTTTTGTCTACATTGAAATTAACACTGATTTACTCCATAAAAGGGGTAAAACACCCCTTGGGACATTCGAATGCAACCCCAAGGGCACAAAAATAAGTCAAAAATAAAGCACAAAAATAAGCCAAAAGAGAAAATAAGAACAATTTTGCTGCTCACAGAAACCAACAGAAATCTTTCCAAAGTTTGAAAGAAGAAGAAAGTTTTCTTTCCTAGCTTTAAAAATAAAACAATACATTTTCCGAAATGAAACACTTTAAAAAGAACGTTGCAATATCGCAATTTATACGATATTTGGTTAATCTGTGCTTTGGGTACCCCTTTCTCGCTAAATGGGCGATAGACGCGCCAAGCGTGGTAACCCTGGCTATTTTGCGTAGTTTCTCAGTTCAGTTTTTGCGGTCCCAAAGCACATTTTCACCGGGAAAAAGACAGGGTTGCCAGAGAATTGAAACAAAAATACTACGCCTCCTTTAAAAAAATACTACAGTTTTCAAACGTTGACAAAATCAATATTGTTAAAATGCGAAATCTATAAAAATGAAAAATAAAAAAAATCCGCCAAATCTTTTAATTAAGTCATTAAATTATATTGGAAACGAGTTGCTAGAAAAATACTACGCTAAGAATTAGAATAGAAAAAGAGCGAAATAGAATTTTCGAAAAATTGCTTCGTAGTGCATAACCTCATGCTACAAACTAATTTTGTGCCAAATTTCATAAAAATCGACCGAACGGTTTTGGCGCTACGCGCGTGACAGACAGACGGACAGACAGAAGGAAAGAAAGACAGACAGACCCACCTTCAGCTTTATTATTAGTAAAGATAAAAAATCATTTTATGTCCTGCAACTTTCTTGAAATATGTACTGCATCAATGTTATTTCTTACAATTCCTGTGACTATCGCTAATGCTAAACGATCATTTTCAAAAATAAAATTAATAAAAACCTATTTAAGAAACTGGGACAAGACAGATTAAGATTATGTAACTTGGCTATATTCTGTCTTCTGTCTATTGAAAATTCTGCGGCCCGATTTTTAAACTTTGATAATATTAGAGACACTTTTGCGGAACAGAAAGCTCGAAAAAAAGATTTTTCTTAATAAATATCTTATTGAAATTAAATTGTTATTTTTATTTCATTTTAAATGTATGCGGGTTTCTTCACGATGTTTTTCCTTAACCGAAAAGGTAGCGAATAGAGGATGAATGTGAAGTCTCCAATCCGCATTGGGCTAACGTGGGAACTATAGCCCATTTCCTCTCGCCTAAGAGAGGAGGCCTATCATGGCCAATAGTAGGACATTTGCAGCGAGTAATTGAGTACGCTGAAAATCCCGAAGTTTATTAAATTAAACTGAGAACAGCGTGACAATTTTTACTGATAGGGCCCCCATCCAAAGAATTTGCCACGGGCCCCAGATGGTATAGTTACGCCACTAGTACTGTTAGTATAAAGATGACGGGCTCTGTCTGTTTGTTTTTAACCGCTGACTATAAGCCCCCACAGCACCCACAGACCTGAAACTTGGCACAAAATTCGAACGTATCCCAGTAACTGCACGTCGCGTCGAAAGCCGAATTCTAAATTTCTAATTTCTAGTTATTTTTAAATTAGTTAATTAGTCTCATTTTTGGTGTATACGGTATAATTGAAGGGGGGAAACTTTCCTCCACTCCCTAACATTATACATCGTTGGAAAGGGTTTTTTTTTCTGAAAAAGAAAAGTTATGGCACATTTCTCTCCGTTAATTAGAACGGGAGATATTAATTACTCAAATTTAGCCAATTTTCAAGGCGTAAACAACGCAAAACTGAAACACTAGGTCCATTTGCCAGACAAACTGCTCTTTTTTCCCCTGAAGTTACACAGTGGTTTAAATTTTTGTTTCGAGTTAAGCCTTGAATTTGAATTAATATATCTCCTGGAACTTAACTTGTTGTCTTTTTGATTTATTTGGCGAATTGTTTTAAACTTAAATAGGACTTTTAGTGGAATTTAAAAGGTTGTGGAGCACATTTGAATTGAGGAATAAAATAATTTTACTTTAGAATGTTGGAATGAATTTAAATTTATTCAGTTGACTTCCTTTTTATTTATTGCGCGAGCATCGCCGTTCGGGTACTGTTAGTAAGGAATAGTTTTAAATAACAATTTAGTGGAAATTTATTCTACCGCCACCTTTAACCTTAGCCAACGCATACGGTTCGCAGTAGTCTGCAAAGAAAGGTAAATAGTGCTTTTAATGTAAAAATCTTGGCAAACGATATCATCAAATTAAGTTACCTCAAATAATTCACCAGTAAATAACAATAAACAAATGTTACAAGTAATAACCGTTCAGCAGGTATTTGCTAAAGAGCTGCCGAAAAAGAGGAGCAGCAGGGGAGAAATCCCTAGGACCCGTTACTTAAGAAAAAGACAACAAAAGCTTCTTGTTTTCAAATAATTGATTTTTACATTTTATTTTCTTTGTATCCAGATACACACAAATCAAAACGACTGGATATGCCAGAGAGACAATTTTTTATGATATTCAATGAAAATTTAGAACTTAAGGCCTATTCACATTACGACCGATCCGCCCCACAGTGGAGTATTTGACTGAAAATCCTGGCCAAAACTATTTCGGAATTCTCGCTCTTCTGAAGGGAATACCGTTCTGTGCGTTTGTGCGCTGTATAGCGAAGCTATCCAGCTTACAGCTATGACACTTGGTATACAAGTTCTCTGAAAGGTCAGATGTCGTAACCTAAAGCTCGATTTTAAAAATTTAATTTAGAAAAAAAGTTATTTAATGTTTTATCTATGTTTTAGACTTTTACGAGTTTACGACCGTAAAAAAGTTTCTAGCAAACGTAGGAAGAAAAACAATACATCACCAGAAAGAGCAAAGCAATGTCTTTAAAAGTCTAAATTGTTTGAAGTTCTAACGTAATTTCCCGATTTTCCAAGAATTTTCAAAGAAAGGTCACTTTTTCGACGTTTTTTAATTTATCAATCAACGTAAATTAAAATTCATGCATCCGAGAATCTAATGGTGTTATTGCTCTGAAACTTTTCAAGGATACAATATTAACAATTCACCTTCATATAAAGCAAAAACGGTGAAGTTATCTTGCTCCATTGATTTTTAATGAATTTTTTTATAAAGAGGTGAAAGAAATATTTTCACCGATTTTCGTTCAGGAACGTTCCTACCGGAACAGCTGGCTACTTGCCAAAATCTAGTTTAGAGCAAAAATGGAATAAGAAAGCGCATTTAATGCAATGTACTTCTTGTCATTTGAAAGAATGCACCGTAATTAATACTTGTTTATTGAAGAAAAAAATGCTGTTTACATAGCCCAGTGTTCTGTGCAAAACAAATTTGAACCTTTTTTTTTCTTTTCTGAATTCTAGTACTTAATCGATCGGTTATAATCGTTAAAATACTAAGTTAACCATGCACAAGAAAAAAAAAAACACTATGACTACTGTAACTAGGGTGGCATCCATAGTGGTAATTTGATGTGTCCCCCCCCCCTTCCCTTCCTCCAGAAAAAGGTAAAGTAACAACTTTTCATGTTGTATCAAAGTATGAACTTTTAAAATTTCTGGAAAATATGATTTTTCTTAATGTGGTACAACAAAAGTTTGAATGAAAAGGCAAGTATGCATTTTGAACGTATTTTAAGTAAAATATGCACAATATGCCTACGCACAATATGCCCCCGCAATAATGAGCACTATTTACCTCTGAAATTTGGTAGATTCCTTATAATTTAAAAAATATTGGTGGACATTTTCAACATTGAAGTATTCCATGGTTTAGGAGCTCAAAAATGACGCGTGTGATTCTTCAATGATAGTAGTTCGTAATGTTATGTTCCTCTGTTTCTTAGTGGTCTTCTCCTTCCTCCCCCTATCTCTGATCGGACGTAGATATCCGATTTCAAGAGTGCAGGTGCAGGGCCTTGGTGAGGGGGACCAATGTCGTTAGTAGTGAAATGTGCTCAAGCTTGGACACACTCATATGGAAGCGAATAGTACCCATTCCTTGAGTCGATTTTTATGTACAAAACAGTTTACATAGCACTGTGATGTTTCCCACTAAGAATTCTGCGAATAGAAACTTAGGACTCAAATTTAATATGAGTTCTATTTCACAGTGAGTAGGTAAAACGTCTTAAGCAACAATGATATCGATGGTTTGGGGTCAAAATGTCGCGGCCGAAATGTCGCGGGCCAAAATGTCGCGGGCCAAAATGTCGCCGGTCCAAAATGTCGCGTGGTCAAAATGTCGCCGGTCAAAAATGTCGCCGGGCCAGAATGTCGCCGGTCAAAAATGTCGCCTGTCAAAAATGTCGCCGGGCCAAAATGTCGCCGGTCCAGAATGTCGCCGGTCCAAAATGTCGCCGGTCCAAAATAACGCCGGTCCAAAATATATCCGTTCCAAAATGACGCTAAGTGTATAGTACAGATTTAATGTTTCCAGTAATTCACAAATTCAATGCAGCTTAATTATGTAGCTCAATTTTACTAATAAGCTTGTCACAATATGATAAATACACCTGTTTAGTAACTTTTTTTAAACGTAGCAGTTTAGAAAATTAGCTTAAGTTATTAACAAAAATGTAACTAAATTGATTTCTTCTAAAGCTTAAATCATTTCAGTACCAAAATAATGCCATAGCTTTTTCAGGGCTGTACTTAGGGCCCAGGGACGCTAAATTTCTTTCTTTTTTAATACGCTTTTACTAGTTTCACATGTAGGTTTTTTTGTTTGTTCGTTTGTATGTATGTAACTCTGAGTCAAAAATAAAATTCACTTTCTTTACAAACGTATAAAAGTAATATGTTTAATACCATTATTATTACTAAAGGCTAAACTATATTGCATGTTGATGTATAATAAGTGTATTTGACATTAATTCTGAGTTCGGCATCGATCGTCCTGGGCTGCTAATCTATTCGTTTTTAAGTTGGTAGATAGCGAGTTACGGTGAAATAATCTATTGTAAACAAATAACGTACGCTTGTTTGAAAACTTTGTTTCTTGGAAAGCGCTCGAAACAGTTACAAGCCGAAAGGGAAAATTTTTTTTAGTATTTTCGAAAATTTTAGTCCATACTATCGTTAACGCACACGTTCATCAACAGCAATTAGCAATTTTTTGCTAATTCGGTGTAAAAAAGCCTTTTCATATATTTTAATTTTTGATACTAACTGTATCAATATCGGACCTTCTACATTTTTGTCTGACGACATTTGAACTGGCGACATTTTGGCCCGCGACATTTTGGACCGGCGACATTTTGGACACGCGACATTTTGGACACGTGACTTTTTGACCGGCGACATTTTGGACACACGACATTTTTGACCGGCGACATTTTGGACACGTGACATTTTTGACCGGCGACATTTTGGACACACGACATTTTGGACCGGCGACATTTTGGTCCGCGACATTTTGGTCCTTCGACATTTTTGCCCGCGACATTTTGGACCGCGACATTTGAGACCGGCGACATTTTGTCCAGCGACATTTTGGACCGCGACATTTTGGACCGGCGACATTTTGGACCGGCGACATTTTGGACCGGCGACATTTTGACCAGCGACATTTCGGCCCGCGACATTTTTTCCCGGCGACATTTTGGCCCGCGACATTTCGGCCGCGACATCTTGGGCGTATACCGATATCGATAGGAAATGCGCTAGAAAAGAAATTTACTAACATACTATATATAAGCGGGAAAATACCTCCCCCCCTACGCCCCCCGTCACATAATTTTCTACAATGATAAAAAACATGATATATAAATGTATTTTCAAGTTATCTTAATTTAAAAGGGAAAAAAAAACTTCGCAGTGAGAAAAAACTATTTTAATTGATTGACGGATTAGCGTACATAAAAAAATTAATAATCTAACTCACGAACAGTTATAAAATTGCATGAATATGTTTCAATGGCACAATCAATGCAAAAAAATATGAATATAAAAATAGCGTTTTGAAATTACTTCGTTGAATCTCAACTCCAGGCTCACATCTTTATGTACTGATAAAGGAGTTTCTCGTAACCCTGAAACACGTGTCTGAAGTTTTATTGCTTTTTTTGTGCTTTATTATTTTGATTCACCACCTATTCAATAATGCTAATGATCACGAGTTACAAGTTTATTAAATTTTCATTGCCAAATTCGTTTTAATATCAAGACTTGTCCAAAATGATTAAATGATACATTTTATTCAAAAAATCATATAAAAAAATGGCAACTGTTTGCGGAACATTTTTTTGCAGAAATCAGCCCATGAGACTTTCACAAATACGCTCCAACTTTCAAAATAGCGCGACAAAGCGCGGCAACCACTTAAAAAGCTTTCACTAGTTCTAAATTTGGGAAAAAGCCATTAAAAATTTCTCGCGCCAAGCATTTATTTATTTTTTTTGACGACAAAAAATAAAACTATTTACTTCGAATCAAAATTGAACACAAGGCCCTGACAGTTCTCTAACCAGTAAAACTGGTTTGGTTTTATTCCATTCATTTATAACGCCACAAAAAAATCTGCATTAAAACGTAATAATTAGGCTGAAACGTAACAAAAAAGCGAAAATTATCACGGAAACTTCATCTTTGACCGAGGCTATGAGCAGTTGTATGAGGCTCAAGTTTCCAAAACTGGTGCCGATCGATGCACCAGTTAATCAACTATTATAAAATAAATTTTCATAAAAATCGGATAACTTTTCAATTTTCGACTTTTGGCCAGGATTTTCACTCAAATACTCCACTGTGCGCCCGTAAGAATCAAAATTTTCGCTGCGAAACTGGTTTTGGAAATCTGTTGCCATGACAGCAAGATGATTCATCGGCTTCTGTCGCCGTTCTAGAATGCTGGATGTCGTCGGGGCCGACAGCAGAACCGGTCCTTTGTAGCGACTTCATTGGCTCTCTTTATAATTAGAACGCAATATAGTGATTTGGCCGAGGCCTTGGGCGGAGCCCTCTACCTCACCGGTCGATCGTGATTGGAAGATTTCCCCCGAAGGGGACTAGCTTTTGATTGGGCGGCATGCAAGCCGTTGTTGGAGTACTTGGCATGTTTAGAAGTTAAGAAATTAAAAGGGGGTAAGGGGGAGGAGTAAGGGGATTTCATAGCACTTTTAGAAAAAAGGACATAGATTAGTCCAGGTCAAAAAAGATCTGAATAAGGGCAGTTAATTTTTCAATTTTACCTGGGGCATTTTTAATTGTCGGGAGGACAGTTTTAAATTTCTGTATCAGTTGTTTAATGGTGTTTTATAATTAGTGGGGAAATACCGTCACGTGACTATCGGACGGAGCTAGTGCGAATGCTCGAAATTTTTCACCCCCGTCCGTCACGTCCGAAAAACCACTCCGTTCGGACGGAACGGTCGAATTTAAATTATGCTTTTTGCAATGACGAATTGGTAGTGCAGCGGGACTGTTGCAGACTGCGCCACCATGTACTGCGTGGGAAAGGAGCAGGGGCCGGTGAGCAGGTCTGGGTTGATTGAGCGCTGGGTCCCGCTGCACTACCAATTCGTCATTGCAAAAAGCATAATTTAAATTCGAGTTGTCTTTTTATTTTTGAACAATGAGGACTGCGCAGTTGGCATTCCGGTTCTTTTTTTAGATTGGAGTCGAACACTGCAAGCACTGCTGTCTACCGGCCAGGTCTTCGGCCTCCTGGTGGTGGTGTCCGTGTCTTACACAAACACACAACAGCCTGCACACAAGCGCAAGCTTACACACATGTCAACGCAGACACGCCCGCCTACACACACATACATTCCTGCGCACACACACATACACGCCTACGCACACAAGCACGCTAACACACACGCTTATAGGCCTACACACACATTGAAAGAGACACTGACAGAGAGTGCCAATCTGCAAGACGGACTACACGATGTTTGAGCTCCAAAAATAAAACATGTTGCCCTTTGCTATTGCTAAAAAAAAAGAAAAAATCAATGAAGTGTAGAAAAATTTTATGACCCCTCTGCTTTCTGTGGTACATTTTGCACATAACCTACCTCAAAAACATGCCTGGTTTTTCGTAACCCCTCAGAACACCTTCCGTCTCCCATCGCCAAACTTAGGGCCGAATTCAAGTGAAACACCATTACCATTGCAATCGCTTCGAGGCGATCGCAAATTGCAATCGCTACTGGAAGTCGAATTACATTAGAATCGCATCTCGTAGCGATTGTAACGTATCCAAATTTGGGAATTTGCGATTGCATTGGTGAGTTGCGATCGTCCGTGCGAACCTGGTTAACCAGTTGCTCTTTTCGAACATAGCCATGGAGCTATTATGCTCCATGTAAAATATCCCCAGTGACTGTGTGTCAATTTGCTGTTCTCTTTTGGCAACACTTCATTTGTTTTTCTAAATAAAAGTTGATAGAAGTTTAAAAAGTCAGGCATGGATAGAGAATCTTGCCCACCATAATTTAGCTTTTGAAATTACTCTAATTAATTTTTTTATCTTCAAAATAAAAAATCTAGAATTTATGAGTTTTACGGCAAGGAAACTGTATTGAAAACACAAAGCTGTTTTTTGTTGGTGTTGATCATCGATGTTAATCCTTGGTTAAGCCTCTGCGCAGGTGAAGCATGTCTTTTCAAGTTGAAAATGATGAGCAACGGAATTCAAGAAATTGTTCTTTTTGTGGTGGATATAAAATTTCTAGTTTTGGCCATAGACAATCAGAGTCTCATCAAAAGAATGTTGGAAAGAAGTTAAAAACAATTGCTTTTCATGTGAGTTTTTTTGTTGCTCAAATATTTTATTTTATATTGTACTTTTCATGTATGTAGTGCAAGGGTAAATCCAGCCTCTAATTTTGGTAAGGGTTATAATCAAACTTTGAGTCACCAAAAAAAAAAATGTTTCTGGTGTTTTCTCTACCATGCCGAAATAAGGTCAACGTGCCTAAATGAGACGCAATTTCCCATAAGTTTGTGACATTTAGGGAATATATGACCATTTTTTTTATTTACTGATGGTTAAGTATAATAAGGCTGAATATAATTATTCTTTAACTTATGAACTAACTTGTTGTGAGCAAGTTACATTTCTAGCTATTATATAAAAAGATAAAATGTCATTGTCACATTTAGGTAAGTTTTGTCACATTTAGAATAGTTAAAACCTGAATGTGACATTCAATTTACCTAAATGTGAGAATGTTATTTATGCATCTAAAATAATTTACTTTGATTAAGGGGAGTCGTCACCTTTACGCAGCTCAAAAAGTAAGAATTTTCTTGTTTTTTCGACTATTCATAAGTTTCACAATTTTTACTTCATATGAATGAAACTTTTTGTGTTAATTATGTACATGTTGTATATTATTTTCATTTATTTACTTTCATGAAATATTTTATTGACAAAAGGAAATCTGAATGAGCTTTTTGAAATTTTCACATTTATACATATACGCTGCACGTAGACTTACAAGAAAAAAATATTACTTACAAATTTAATTTTTACATTTTTGTGATCAGTATTTGACATTATTCACCAATTAAAAGTTTAAAATATTCAAAAATATATAGATATAAGGTTGGGCTGGGCGATATATAGATGTATCGCAAAATACTGGTGTAGGCTCTACATCGAGGGTTCGTACTTCCTTAAAAAACCCTTAAGAAACCCTTAATTTTATCGAGCAAAATTAAGGTCCTTAAAAAACCCTTAAAAAGTCCTTAATTTTAGAAAATTTTCCTTAATTTTAATTAAAAAAAAACTGTTTCATGTTCATTTGTAGAGGTTATCATCACATTGATCCCAAAGCTGCTCCAATTGCGCCGATGTGCACCTCCGAATGCCACCTGCTCCAAAGTGCTCCAAAACGCAGTTTCTTGCATATTTTGCTCTCAACCCGCGCCAAAACGCTTTCGTTGTTAAAATTGCCTTTTTATTATTTATTTAAAACCGAAATCGTTAGTTTAATTGTCTATATTTTTATTTCTGTTTTAGTCTCAAGGTTTTAAAATCTTAAAATGTCGGAAAAATAGCGTCAGTGTGTGTGCGTGCAATCCTTTACAGGAATTGAAACTTGAGCTTTTGGATAATTTCTCAGTGGTCTGCGAAGCTTTAACTCATACTCTTTCGTATTATTTTTCATCCAAATTAAATTTTTTTTTTTTTTTTGAAACTTTCGTCTGTGACAACTTTTGCAAAATTTGCGAACACTTGCCATTTGTTTCAATTCCCTTCAGCTGAAAGATAATTTTGATGGAGTTGACATTCTTAACATTTATTTAATGAACAATGTAGTTTTGATGGCTTTTTTTAAAGACATATTTTTAAAAATTGGCATAAACTTTAAAAAAGATGATCAAAACAAAATTTTTTGCTCTTATGCAATTAGCTGCCTATTTTACTTCTAAATAAGTTATTTTTTTGACCTGAGCATTTTTGACGCTAAAAAATTTGTAAAGAAAAAAAAAATCTGTTTTTAGAATTAAATTTAGAAGCAATGTGACGTGTTCATGAATTATAAATAATTTGCTTAAATACAATTGCATATATACTTAAACTAATATTTGAGCAATAATTTCCAGTGAAATTCTTCAAAACATTAGTTACAAATTTCTGAAACCTTGTACAGTTATTGCTTTATATTGGATCATTAATTGATATTTACGGAGCTGCTCTAAAAGCACATTTGACTGCTCCAAAGTGGCAATTTTTCTGCTCCGAAAGGTGCTCCCAAACACTGAAGTCTTTGAGATCACTGTCATCAGTAAGTGTAATGTCAGGATATGTTTAAGGCCAATCAAAGGCGTATCTAGAATTGTTTCAAGGGAGGGGCGATTGCTTTTTCTACTTGCCCCCTTTTTTTTACCACATATCCTGGTTAACACATGTTTATTACAAGTATTTCAGTCTTCAATTTCGAAAAAATTTCTGATCAGAGCCCCGAATCCCAACCACTTCTTATAGTATCATCGAAGACCATCTAAAATTACTTTTTTTGAACTTCATAGTCGAAAAAATGTTTGAGGGGAGTCCCTCAAGGGTGGGGCGATCGCCCCTCCCTTGTATCCTTCCCTTGAGGCCAATCGTTTAAGAGCTATTCAAAATAGTAGTCATTTGAATAGCTCATAATCATTCATTGTCATTTGAATCAGTCTATTGCAAATCTCTCTGCATTTTAAAAACATTATGTACTTAAATCGAGCACTTTGAAATTGTGTTCCTAAAGCTATTTGAATATTTTCCTATAAGTCCTTAAAAAATTTTGAGAGTCCTTAAAAAGTCCTTAATTTTCATTTTTAAAAATGAGTATGAACCCTGACATCATTACATCGGTTTAGAATTCTTCTCTAAATCGATGCATCGGCCGATTTACAGTACACCTGTTCTAAGTCCTATACCTATTTTAATCTATTGCTCCCACCAGTGCTGAATTAGCTGCTAGTCAATCTAAATCCAGCATAGCAACCAAGGAGGACAATCCATGTTACTTCTGCCAATTTAATTTCTAATCTCTTAAAACTGTGTTGAGTTGGCAGCGAGCCAAACCAAATCCTAACTGATGTGAAAAAATGAAGGTTAGGCAATTGGAATTTCAACAAATCAACCACCTTTTACAGCTCCTGTTAAAAATGTAGGGATTAATCAGGGCAACTGTTTAGTTCTGAGTTCTGTGGGATTAATTAGGGCAACTTCTTAGTTCTGGTTTAGTTCTGTGATCCTGTATTTTGTTTTGATTTCACAGAACTAGGAAGTAATGGCATCACACACTCTTCAACACTTGACTATGACATGTTTGCGTTTGCGCCTGTTCAATGCCTCCCTGATTTAGATTTAATGAGGGTATTTCTAAAAGAAAATGAAAGCTATTCAATGTTATATTTATATTTTATGCAAGGAAAGAAAAAGGTTGGAGTCTCAAATAAAAAAAAAAAAAACAATATTTAAAAGTTTGGGATGTACTTAGGTTTTTTTTCTTCTGATTTATCATTTTGCTTTATACTGTTTAGCAAGTAGGGTCACATGGGGAAATTATAGGTCAAAAAACAATAACATCTTAATATTTTCAAGAGCTCAAAAAATAAAATGATTTAATTTGGCATGAAGTAAGCTAACATATAGAATTGATTCAAATAAGCAGTTTTTCTAAAACTGAACTATTATTTATTTTATTTAAATTATTTATTCTACGGATGATTGGCCACCCTGGTCAAATCGCCATCCAACTCGTTAACAAAGAAGGTGTGACTTCGCTGCAGGAGAGGTGAAACTGGGTGATGTATCTTAATCGTAGGTATTTTCTTGACGGCGGGGAAAATTTTAGGGATTAGCATGGAGTCGAAAAATCTCTGTGGTCTCTTTCCAAATGTTTACTTTCCAGAGAGACGCTATGTGACCAGAGTATCTTGGTTTGATTTCAATGTTACAAAAAAGCTGAAACATTTTGTTTTGGAAGAGGGGGTAGGATTTTTTGCAGGGTTGAATGTATAATAGTATAGGTTAATATACGTAGTTATTAGTAATAAAATACTTGTAAATAAAGAAACACAACTTACTTCGCTTGCTATGCTTTTAAGTACATTGGACGCTGGTTAATTGAATTAGTGGTTAATTGAATCAGCGCTTTAATGAAGCAAAATGTGAAAGTCAGAACTTAATCCAGCTTTATTGAACTAGCCGCTTTTTTGATTCTCAACGATTTAGAACAAACGCTATTCATATAAGCGGCGGCTACTGTATCACATTTAAAAAAAATTAAAGTTTTCGTTTGCTGATTTTTTTTTCTTTTGCATAATATGTGTATACATTTTTTTTACTTAACACAAAAAAAAGATGTATATATTTTTAAAGTTACAAATATAATTACTGTAGCTACTGCGCAGTACTATGTTTTAGTGCTGCATTTTATTACGGCTTCAGATCGTAAGCACCAGTGGCGTACTCGGGTGTGGGCTAATAGGGCTGCAGCCCCCCGGAATTTTCAAAACGAATTTTTTGAATTTTAGTTTAACATTTTTTTTCCCTTCCTTTCTTTAAACAGTTGCAAGATCAGAAAATTTTTCAGATAAAATAATTAAGTAAAAGACAAAATTAAAAGAAAATAAGAAAAATTATTTTTTTACTAGTTTTGACTCGTTTATTTTACAATGTCACATTTCTGATAATTTTACGTAATTCAATTTTGTTAGTTTTTATTGTAAATATATGTTTTAGAAACAATAATTGATGCTTGTTCATTCGTAAAACTCTTTTGATTATATTTAAACAAATGTGATTAAAGCCCAGGAAAAATAGTAAATTTAATTGCAAAATTAACTATATTAAAGCACAAATTTTCCAAAATATTGCGAGAATGTGATTTAAACCTTTCCGGCGCACTACCAGTTAAAGTTGGAATTTCGTCAAAAAAATTTACAGACACTCTCTTTCGGTCCCCGGGAGTGCACAAATAAAATTTTGTAAAAATATCTCTAACCGTTTTGATTTTACAGGTGTTCCACCTACTGGAACACTGCAGCGTTAGAGTTGTGAAGCGCGTCAAAGCAAGTATTGCAGTAAAGCGTGCAAAAGACTGTAGATTTTTAATATGAACAAGAAATTTGAGAATTGACACTTATGTAGCAGATTTAGAGTTACCCAGGGTGCACCACGAGGAGGCCTGCTACTCTACACCCCATCCCCCCCCCCCAAAAAAAAAAATCTTGATTAGATATGAATAAGTATATATGTACAACATTTAAATACAATTCCAAAAAACAATTTCGGAAGAACTTGCCTATTTTTTTTCTTCATGAAATTTTTGGAAGCACGTTACTCCTTTCTGAAAGAAGCACAAGCCAACATTGCAAGTTTTGCACGAATAACTTGTTTTGTGCGGTTTAGTTCTTGTGCTGCAGTACGCACATTGCCTTCGATTACCCTTTACAGGCATATGCTCGATATTGCTCTGACGTTTTTCGTCCGATACCCTAATTTTGAACTTAGGAGCATCTTCGGCACTAGAAGGGAGTGGTCTCTTTAGAGGAGCAGATTTGGCTTGCTTCATTGCACAAAGGGAGTACATTAGCGAGAAACGAAAAGCTTTAGTGCTATCGATTTCATTTGCAGTCAGCATTCTGTGCAGTATGTAGCTGTTGATAACAGCTACATCCAGAAAATGAAAAAAAATCGGGTGCCACCATTTTTTACTTTTTCTATCTATTTCGTATAGGCTCTTCAGTTGATCAAATTTATCAACAAACCCCATATTTTTATTGTAGGTAGGAATAGCCTTTGGACCATTTATTAGGGTTATAGCCCCATCTTTTTCTTTTCTGCGAATTTGAATGAGATCAGTAGCATCTGGAAGAGAGGATAATATGGTCACACAGCGTTTATCTTTCCATTTGAGGCAAATCAAATTGTCACTGCTGACAGCCCAATCATAGTCACCTCTCTGCAGATCTTTATCATTTGCCAATAGACTTTTGGGGAGATTTTTTCTACCGATTATGGCCGTTCCACAAGCATATACGTTTTTAGTTTCCAAATACCTGTACAACTCATATGTGGTAAAATAGTTGTCCATGAAGACCCGGTGATGTTTGTAGTGCAAACATTCCGTAAGTCTTTTCACCACATTTTCCACCAGGTTCTTCTCGACAGTTTCTTTTTTACCGGAATAAACTTCGAATTGAGAAGCAAATCCGTTCTCGTTGCATCTCAACCATACTTTGAATCCATGTTTTATGGGTTTTTTGGGCATATACTGCTTGATAGAGCTACGACCTTTGAATTTGATCATAGACTCATCAACACTTTGATTTTCGCTTGGATTGAAGGCTTCCATAAAACTAGTCGATAAGTAATCCAAAAGCGGCCGAACTTTATACAAGCGATCGAAATTTGCTTCATCCCTTTTCGGCTGAAGCACATTATTATTCAGATGTAAGTGGCCGAGAATCCATGAAAACCTCCTCCCAGACATATGCCGGCATATAAAGGGGTCACGAGACGCTTCATCATTGGCAAAGTAATCTTTGTAACTAGGCATC
>JAXGGA010006117.1:0-72243 GCA_038373865.1 Uloborus plumipes
ACAAGCCAAATTTAACTGCAGGAATGCTAGTCTTATTGAGGGACGATCAACTTCCTGTTTGTAATTGGCCAATGGGTCGAATTGTTAAAGTGATTCCAGGGTCAGATGGAAAAATAAGAGTTGCAGACATTCTCACGACAAGGGGCATTTTCAGAAGACCAATTTCAAAAATTAGTATTTTGCCAATTGTAGATAATTATGTGCATTCAGTAAAGTAACTAATTGTTTTTTGTAATTATTCATATTTGCTTATGTTCTTGTGTTTGAAAATTTTCCTTGCATTTTATATGTATTTTTCGTAATTATTTGAAATAATGTAATATTTCAACGCCGGGCGGGATGTTCGGTAATTGTAACTTAATCGCCTCTTGGCGATAGATCCTTTTGCCAAGGAACTCTTTGGAAAACCCATGTGGAAATCCCATGTGGAAAACCCACTGTTTCACCTTGCCAACATGTGGAAAACACCATTGTGAAAAACCCCAATTTCGCTTAAGATGTAACAGAAGGCAACAAGTCTTCACGATGTGTGCACGCAAATAAAACGCTTTCAAATTACAGTCCACTTTTACTGAGTTATGGATCGAAACCTCCGCACAATGGTTATAATTAAAAAAAACAATATTTAAAAAAATAAATAAATAATAAAAACAAAAAAATAAAAAAGAGGGATAGAAATAAAAAGCACAAGAGGGTTGTGAAAAATGGGGGTGGGGGCGCGTCATTGAGCTTGGGGGGGAGGGGAGATAAGCACCCTGCTTGCTGTGTATCTCGGTGATTAGTCAAAGAAGTTCACACGCTGTTTTTGTGGGGTAGGTGTCCACACCAATTCCCCAATTCAACATAATTCACAACATTTCATCGCGCATTTTAAATTAGCCGTGAGAGGCAATTTAACGCACATCAACTCATTGCGTAATGGAAATTCATCACACTCAGCAAATGCGTAATGAAACCCCTATAATCCGAGAAATATGATTTTCTGCTCGATTATATTTTGCCCGCTATGGCTAATGGTACCTCGGCCCCAACAAGGGGAGGCAAGAAAGGGCGGAACATTTCTCTTTCTGCAAAATTAGCAGCTACTTTAGTAGCTGATTCGTAAACATGAAACTGATCATGTTTACGCACAGTGGCGGATCCAGAAAAAATTGACAGGAGAGGCACAAAGTTAATATTTTGATGATTGAAAAAAAAGCTTATTGTAAGTAATTATTAAATATTTGTAATGTCAAAACTAATAATAAATAATTAATAATAATGAAAATATGCAAATAAAATAAAGAATTTTTCACGGAAGACAAGAAAAAAAAAGTCTATTTAAAACAGGCAAATAAGATATAGTTAACATTTTCGAAGATACTTCCTCACAAAGTTTAAGATTCTTGAGCATTTATTTTTACACTTTTGTGAGCGAATGTATGAAATGAATTGATTTTTAAGCCTCAATGTCGACAAATTTCCAGGGAGAGCTTTTGAACCCTCTCTCTTCCCTTAATGTCTCAGAAGAGAAACAAAATATGTCCTTAACTTTAAATAAATTAAAACTAAAAACCCTCATGATGTGCGCCCATGTTTGCCTCTCCCTATAACAGGTTCAGTTGCAAATTGTCACATTGAGTTGTTCACCTCCCCTATCTCATCTCACTAAATTGACTAGTTATACATTTTAGACTGTCGACAGGCGCGGGATCAAACCCGACTCCAGTTGATGGATTTTCATGATGCAGAAAATCGACAGCATCCATGTCGTACGATTATGCGGCATGTAAAAGAACCCTCAAGTACTTGTTTGGCTCTCGTAGTATCTCTTGACAAAATAAAATTCCTAGTGCAGTTTCGCATCGAATAGAGACTAGGTGCCTCCCTCTAGTGGGGAAACTGGCGTCAAAATTCTCGTGGCAATGGCATTCCGCCGATGGTGGTGCCACATGAAAGAGTGATTGATGCCGGTCTTGGGGAATGCACTAGTTTTGCAAGTGGCAAGCTACTAAACGCAGCCCCATGTGAAACAAACAGACATTTTAAACTTTTTTTTGCTGGTCCAATCTTCCGTTTCTCTTACTTGGAAGTTCTGTTCTTCAACATAGTACTTCTTTGCTCAGAGTTAAGTGCCGGTCATGATTTGCAAAATGGGTATAGATAAAAAGAGTAGACATTTTAATAATCATAGTCTTTAATAATAAAAAAAAATCTTCATAAATATTTAACTGACAGATCGTCTCCAGACCAACAATTAGGGTTTCTTGTTAAAATATATGATTTTGCCCCAAGATAAAAAATATGACAGAGGGGGCACGTGCCCCCTTGCCCCCCTGCTGGATCCGCCACTTGTTACGCATGTGGGTTATTCCATAAATGAACAAAGCATCGGTATTTAATCTGGCCATCTCAGATTTTCTTGAAACTTTCAGCAATCTTAGTTGTTGACACCTTAAATTTATATATAACTCTAAATAATTGTAACATTCATAACTGATGAGTCATTCAAGCGCGGATCCAGAGGAGAGGGGGGTCATGGAGGTCATGACCCCCCCCCCCCTCCCTTAAGCAACCAAATATAGCATGAAACTGCATTTTTTGGGTCTAATATAACGAAAAAATGGCCAAACACCCCCATTTTTGCTCAAAAGTTGCCCTTTGACCTCCCCCCTATCGAAAATGACCCTCTATTTAACCACAAGCTGGTCCGCCCTTGGAGTAATTTATTATTGAAATTCGTTAAAAAGCGCACTTTTATAAAAAAAAAAAAACTTACTAGCATGGATGTAGCAAAAGGGGGTGCAGGGAAGGGTAACTGCCCCTCCCTAGAGGCGGATCTCTGACTCCTTATTACCACCGCATTTTCTAAACTTCAGTTTTAAAATTTTCTGAAAGAGAGCCGCTTAACTGCCTTCCCCCGCGGCGAATTTAAAAGCTTGGGGGTCCGTCGCAATTAATTGGAGCGGGGGGCGGGGGGTGGCCTTCATCTATCACTCTTTAAGTAAGAGTTGAAAAACAGATCCCTCTCGGGACCCCTGTATTATGTGGACTCCTCGCGTATGCAACATTTGTAGTACTGTAAATCCTCCACTGGGTAAGATTATAGAACAAAATAAAAATAATTAACCCCTAACGTAGAACGGTCTAGGAAGTTTTGGCGCGGCAGATTGGGCGCCGGCTTTTTGGCGCGGACGATTGAGCGCGTGGTTTTTGGGCTCAAGAGCATTGGGCGCCGGGAACATTTAGCGCCCAGTTTTTGGGTGAGAGGTCTTTTGGGCACCGGGACTTTTGGACGCGAGATGTTTTGGGCGCGAGGCCTTTTGGGCACCGGGGCTTTTGGGAGCTAGATCTTTTGGGCGCGAGACTTTTTGGGCGCAGGGATTTTTTGGGCGCAACTGCTTTTGGGCGTGTGAGTCTGCGGACCTATGGGCTCCCAGATTGATAGGAGCAGGGGACTTTTGACCGTAAGAGACTTTTCGGGCACGAGGTCTTTTGGGCCCCGGATTGTTGGGCGCAAATTCTTTTGGGCGTAGGTGACTTTTTGGGTTCCCGACTTTTTGGGCACGCTAGAAGTAAGAACGCCCAAATCTTTCGGTGCGGGTGACTTTTGTGCAGAGCGAACATTTCACTTTTCTTGGCGGGTAAGGTGGGGGGCAAAGGGTATGTGCTCCATGAAAATTGTACCAAAAATCCACGTGCAATTAAATATAAATATTTTGATTTTCCAACGTCTGGTTAGAAGGAGGGGGGGGGGGGGCAATTAACCCCTCTGAATAACGGGCTTGTGTGTGTTTGAGAACCACCAATAAGTTTTTCTTTGGTAATGGTGGACAGTTTTATGTTTCGAAATGAAATTATTTTTTATAAGGGCGAGCGGTATTTTAGCTCCGTTTTAATCGTAATGCGTATTCTACTTTCTCTTGTGCGTGGGGGGGGGGGGGTGATATTTCGTTTTCATCGTATTTCGGGATCTGGTTGCATCCGCTTCTGTAGCACTCATATGCACAATGCTGTTCTACAGCTTGCATATGAAAGCTTAGAGTAGACAACTGCATTCTATCGTTTCGGAACTTTTTCTGTAGAAGACTTGCACTCAACCGCTTGAGCTCATTCGAAAAATTCTATCACATTGCATCCGAGCAGTTAGTTCAAGCCAACAGCATTACATTAGCAGAGTATAGCTTTAATTAATTACTAGCGGTACCCGCACTGCTTTGCCCGTTTTATAAAATTAAAAGGTTATTTTGTTCGTCTGTATATTTACAGTTAACTTGGGTTATTCCTACAGTTATTTTGTTTTTCAAGATCTCTGTATATTTCGGTACATTTGAAAATTTGCACCTGTGACTATAATTTCATTTCACGCTCCAGGGTCCCCCGTACCGACCACAACCCGTGGTTTAACCGGGATAGGGTCCTGAAGAGTGTTTTGTTCTTTTTGATCCAGACCAAGGGCCGAGCAGCCCCTGGTCCAGTACCCCGAGAGGTATTGTTTCACTTGGAGGACTTTGTGAACCAAGAACATTTTTAACGTCCCCCAGTCACTATGAATGAAGACGGTGGATCTTTGATAGGCTGGGATCGAAACCGGGACCCTCCGGCTACGAGTCCGACGCCTTACCGATCGGGCTATCACGGCCCACCTTTGATTTTCAGTTGATTAGGTTCTTTTACGTAAACTTCGGTATTTTTTGCGAGAGAAATGCAAAGAAAAAAACAAACATGGTTGCATGTGAAGTGCTCAATATTTATGGCGCTCGTCGGAAGAGTTAAAACGTGGAATTCGTAGGAAATGTGGAGGGCAGTAAACACGATAAGCAAATCAAGTCTTTCATATGTCACTAAATTTGGCACATCATTTTTGGCTTGTAATTTGGCGGAATATCACTAAGTTGTTGTCAAATACAAACCACTTTATGACATCAAGTTCGTCCCATTACTGTCGTGATTTTACTACAGCTCTAAATTTCGTTGACTTTAAGGTTGAGAATTTCAAAAACGTTTGGTTTATTGGGTTAAATTCGTTTTAATAATTTTGTTTTCTAGAATGCAGTATTTGATGTAAATGTATTCAATTAATAATGAATCTAACAACAAACTGGAACTCGTACAAATTCTAAACGAAAGGCAAAAAGAACATTTCTTTCTGAAATTAACATAACTTTAATTATTTTCAATACTTCAAATGAAACGTTAGCATCGTAAATTACAGTCAGTAAATCAGGAGTAATAAAAGAAAGAATACTCAATTTTAGCTATAAATCAACTATAATTCCTTATAAAATATTTTTGGAAAAAAATAGAACCGACTTCAGTTGGAAATTGCTCTAAAAAGTAAAAAATAATTTTTTTCTTTGAACACCATCGAAACTACTTTTAAACATAAGTTTTGAAGTCGGCGCAAAAACGATAGGTAAAATGATATTTAACCATATTTTGCCAACATTTTTCAGAGAAACCATTGAAAATTAAAAGGAGAATATTTGCACCATTACACGAATGTGTGGTAATCAATGAAATGTATCCATTAAAATTTATATTTATAGTTGAATTGTAGTTGCGTATGATTCTATACATTGTTTTTGGCCGACTTCAAAACTTATGTTTAAAAGTAGTTTCGATGGTGTTCAAATAAAAAAAATATTTTTTACTTTTTAGAGCAATTTCCAACTGAAGTTGTTCTATTTTTTTCCGAAAATATTTTATTTCATTCTTTTTAGTGTAAATGCCCTTAAAATAATCAAAATATAGTTAAAAAACCATGTAGCTGATCAAAAAAATCCTTGCAGATCTGGAGTCAATCTCATTCCATCAGGAACTTCAACCTGACGCGTTTAACCACTTGACCATCGGGTCGCTCATTGAAGTAACGATTTACGATGGCACATACACTAGGTGGCCAAAAGTATCCGGACACTTTCAAAAATTCACATTTTTACATATAGCTCGAGAAATAAGTGATCAATTGTTCTTTAACTTTAGTTGTACAAAATATAGACTTCACCGAACACTTCCAAGTTGAAATTAAATTACCTTTACATTTGGGGGACGACAATAAGGGGGGTTGAAAGCAAAACCGCTTTTTGACCATAACTCTTCGAAAATAGTTTGGAATAAGCTATAAATTTCAGTAATTAATTAGCATACTATTTATAATTACTGTACAAATTTTTATGAACGTATCACTCTTACTTCCGAAGATATGAAACAGTTTTTAAAAAACGGCAATTTTATTTGAAGGGTTTTTGCTCATAACACGCAGAGTTTTTGATCAAACCTTATCAACACTTCAAGAAAGATGACAAAATACAAGAGAAAAAACATACTAAAATGGTAAATAAAAATATTAAAAATCCGATGATATATGAACGTTAAAAGGAAATAATTTTTCACGGCGCATGCGCGAACGACAGAAATTTATAACTACAAAAATATTGTAGCCTGGTTTATACTGCATCTTATAAAAAAAGTTTCAGTTGAATATCGTAAAAATTGAAAAAGATATCAGCGATTTAGTGAGCTGTAATTCATTCATTCGCAGACAATACATAAATGGCAAGGGGTTCTCCACAAATAGTGTGGTGACAATTTGAGCATTTTCTTCAATGTTAAATTGTATACAGTTTGAAAATTTATATTCGGCATACAAGTCACATTTCGCCTATTCGGCCAAAAAGACCTTATACGTAGGTGGCAAAAAGTATCCGGACACCCCCTGAAACGTTGGTTTTGAACGATGACGCAATAACCTTTTAATTTAAAAATAGCTCTTTGTGGACAGACCCTCACTTTTTATGTATTGTCTGCGAATGAATGAAATACAGCTCACTAGATCGCTGATATATTTTTCAATTTTCATGATATTCAACTGAAACTTTTTTTATAAGATGAAGTATAAATCAGGGTACAATATTTTTGTAGTTATAAATTTCTGTCGTTCGCGCATGCGCCTTGAAAAAATATTTCCTTTTAACGTTAATATCTCATCGGATTTTTGATATTTTTATTTACCGTTTTAGTATGTTCTTCCTCTTGTATTTTGTCATTTTTTCTGAAGTTTCGATAAGGTTTGAGTAAAAACTCTGCGTGTTATGAGCAAAAACCCTTCAAATAAAATTGCCGTTTTTTAAAAAATATTTCATATCTTCGGAAGTAAGAGTGGTAAGTTCATAAAAATTTGTACAGTAATTATACATAGTATGCTTATTAATTACTGAAATTTATAGCTTATTCCGAGCTATTTTTGAAGAGGTATGGTCAAAAAGCGGTTTTTCTTTCATCTCCCCTTCTTGTCGTCCCCCAAATGCAAGGGTTATTTAATTTCAACTTGTAAATGTTTGGTAAAGCCTTTATTTTGTACTAGCAGAACCCGGCAGACGTTGTTCTGCCTAGATGTATATTTCGTCTCCACATGGTGTTTTGGATGAAAAAATCTATAAAGCGTTATTGAGGAATGAAAGATTTTAAAAATTCTGAATCAAGCAAAGTTGAAATTACGCACTGAACAATCTACAAATAGGCCACCAATTATTTTTTATAAAAATTAAAAAATACTGAACAATGAAAAACTTTACACATAATTTGATTTTGGATAGGAATTTTATTTAGACATCAAGATGAAGAAGTTCTCCACAAATCGTGAAAAGAGATCTTCGTTTCGAAAATAAAATGTAGAGACACATAAAATGTATAATGTGACTGGACCATGAATAGCTCTTTTAAATTAATTAAAAAGGAGAGCGAGAGAGAGAGAGAGAGAGAGCAGTGAATAGTAATAAAATGAAATTGACATATTTACAATAGAATGTGACTGGACCACAAATAGCTACTTTAAAGTTATAAAAAAAGCACGGTGAACAAAAATAAAGAGAAATGTACACATTTACAATTACGTTGCAAAAATGCACTGGACAGTCCAAAAGGTAGACTATCAATCGCTCCTCTAAATTAAAAAAAAAAAGCAAGGTGAACAATAACAATGTGAAATTTACACATTTACAATTACGTTCTAAAATTGCACTGGACATTCCAAAAAAGTAAACCATCCATTGCTCCTTCAAAAAAAGAAAAAAAAAAAAAAAAAAAAAACACGGTGAACAGTAATAAAGAGAAATATACATATTTACAAAAGTAGACTATCAATTATTCCTTTAAATTCAAAAAAAAAAAAAAAAAAGCACGCTGAACAACAATAAAGAAAAATTCACGTATGTACAATTGCGTTGTAAAAATGCACTGATCAATCCAAAAAAAATAGACCATTAATTGCTCCTTTTATTTCAAAAAAGAAAAAAGAAAGAAAGCACGGTGAACGATAAAAAAGAAAAATGTACATATGTACAATTACGTTGTAAAAATGCACTGATCAATCCAAAAAAGTAGACCATCAATTGCCTTAAGTTCAGAAAAAAAAGCATGGTGAACAAAAAAAAAAAAAAAAAAAAAAAACAGATGTACAGTTACGTTGTAAAAATGCACTGATCATTTCAAAAAAGTAGACCGACAACTGTTCATTTAAATTTAAAAAAAAAAAAGAAAAAAAAAACGGTGAACAATAATAAAGAAAAATTTACATATGAACAATTACGCTGTAAAAATGTACTGATCAATTACTTTTTGGCAATCTGAAATCAATTTGAATATTATATTTGGCGGTAAATGTACACCATTCTGTAAGGCGTTAAAATAATTTCCAACATTGCGGTATATCATAGCAAATAGTATGGACATGAAAACGAACTATTGATTGGATGTTTGGCGAGAAAATATAGTAACATACTTTAATTGAAAACAACAAAATAGTGTTCGTCTGGAAAATAATGCATGACATCTAAGCCTCTACAAATCTAAAGGAGTTCCGAAATATGAAACTGAATCTCATTTGTTTTTAAGAAAAGATTAATCTGTTAATCAAATACCTTTTTTATCCTTTATACTTGAGATAGTTATTGAGAAAACTTCCATTATTGAGGGCTCTTGGCGCGATTCAAAAGATAGCCAAATTTACAGTAGCAAGCAATTCCAACTATCTCCCAGAGAGTTGAGTTGATACACTAAATACTCGATTGGATTGATGGAAGCCTTCGAAAATGGAGTTTTAAATTGAAATTACAAAGACAGAATCAGATCTAAAATTCAAATAAAAAAATAACTACCCATCGGATTTTGTTGAAACTGGTCTCTAAACCTTCCCAGTACCAAAAGGAACATACGGTGAAAGTTTCTGCCAAATTTCCCTGGTAGTTTCTGAGATCTTAGGGAACACACACACACACACACACACCAACATTCATTTTTATATATATAGATTGTAAAAAAATTGCACTGGACATTCCAAAAAAGTAAACCATCCATTGCTCCTTCAAAAAAAGAAAAAAAAAAAAAAAAACACGGTGAACAGTAATAAAGAGAAATATACATATTTACAAAAGTAGACCATCAATTATTCCTTTAAATTCAAAAAAAAAAAAAAAAAAAGCACGCTGAACAACAATAAAGAAAAATTCACGTATGTACAATTGCGTTGTAAAAATGCACTGATCAATCCAAAAAAAATAGACCATTAATTGCTCCTTTTATTTCAAAAAAGAAAAAAGAAAAAAGCACGGTGAACGATAAAAAAGAAAAATGTACATATGTACAATTACGTTGTAAAAATGCACTGATCAATCCAAAAAAGTAGACCATCAATTGCTCTCTTAAGTTCAGAAAAGAAAAGCATGGTGAACAAAAAAAAAAAAAAATTACAGATGTACAGTTACGTTGTAAAAATGCACTGATCAATTCAAAAAAGTAGACCGTCAACTGCTCCCTTAAATTAAAAAATAAAAAAAGAAAAAAAAACGGTGAACAATAATAAAGAAAAATTTACATATGAGCAATTACGCTGTAAAAATGTACTGATCAATTACTTTTTGGCAATCTGAAATCAATTTGAATATTATATTTGGCGGTAAATGTACACCATTCCGTAAGGCGTTAAAATAATTTCCAACATTGCGGTATATCATAGCAAATAGTATGGACATGAAAACGAACTATTGATTGGATGTTTGGCGAGAAAATATAGTAACATACTTTGATTGAAAACAACAAAATAGTGTTCGTCTGGAAAATAATGCATGACATCTAAGCCTCTACAAATCTAAAGGAGTTCCGAAATATGAAACTGAATCTCATTTGTTTTTAAGAAAAGATTAATCTGTTAATCAAATACCTTTTTTATCCTTTATACTTGAGATAGTTATTGGGAAAACTTCCATTATTGAGGGCTCTTGGCGCGATTCAAAAGATAGCCAAATTTACGGTAGCAAGCAATTCCAACTATCTGCCAGAGAGTTGAGTTGATACACTAAATACTCGATTGGATTGATGGAAGCCTTCGAAAATGGAGTTTTAAATTGAAATTACAAAGACAGAATCAGATCTAAAATTCAAATAAAAAATAACTACCCATCGAATTTTGTTGAAACTGGTCTCTAAACCTTCCCAGTACCAAAAAGAACATACGGTGAAAGTTTCTGCCAAATTTCCCTGGTAGTTTCTGAGATCTTAGGGAACACACACACACACACACACACCAACATTCATTTTTATATATATAGATGACTAAAGTTAAAGAACAATTGATCACTTATTTCTCGAGCTATATGTAAAAATGTGAATTTTTGAAAGTGTCCGGATACTTTTGGCCACCTAGTGTGTTGTT
This sequence comes from Uloborus plumipes, assembly GCA_038373865.1. NCBI lineage: Eukaryota > Metazoa > Arthropoda > Arachnida > Araneae > Uloboridae > Uloborus > Uloborus plumipes. The sequence goes on from JAXGGA010006117.1 coordinate 10,691, forward strand.
TTAAATAACATGATATTTTAGTTTTTCGATCATAACATTTTTTCTAGTGAACAAATATCGTCATATGAGTACAAAGTACATGGTACCTAAGCTACACCATCTCTTATCGATTAAAAAAAAATCGTCCAAATCGGTTCAGTAGATCAGATGTTATGTGCAAACAAACAAAAAAAAAAAGTACACTCTTTGAATTGAGAACCTCCTCCTTTTTTGAAGTCGGTTAAAAAATATAGTATGGTTCAAAGTTTTATGAATCAAACAAACTATTTATTTAAAAAATAAATAAATATGAATGAAATTTGCGGATTCCGCATTACACAAGAAGAATATTTCAATATGTGCAAAATATAGTACGGTTCAAAGTTTTAATAACCAAATAAACTAGGTGACCCATGCGGAATTCCGCAAAAAAAAAAAAAAAAAAAAAAAAAAAAAAATTGTAAAATCTTGTACGTTTGCACGACATCGCCATATCAACTGCCGTCGTTCTGACAACTTTTCAAAGAGATCAAAGACACGTTCACTTTTACAACTACTACAAAAGTGATACCCTATATTAAAATCAAATACCCAAGGCTACTACTAAACTAAATACTAACGTTATCGCAAAACTACCATAGTATTTTGAAACAATAAAAGTTACAATTAAGGTTTACCGAGCTAAGCCTTGGCTTGAAATGTCGCATTTAAAATTGATTTGAACAACAATGGTATAACGATTTTAACAGTTGAGCAAAAAATTTAACTTTTTCAAACTTCAATCGCTTATAAGTCGCTTAAACGTGGATTTTCGAGATTCTCGTTACGCGGCGCTAGCGGAGAAACGTTCTAAAGAACGCATTTTTTTTAATCTTTCGAATGAAATCAAAATGGAGACGATACGACAATTATTTCGCTAGATAGAGTCAATTTTGTGCCCAAAACTTGAAGTTCGAATAAAAAACGAACCGACACTTTTTAGAGGGTGGGTCTAATTTTCGTCAATAGCCCGCGGGATAAGCTTCAAAATCATAAATTTTCTTGCAATTCGATAAAGAAATGACCGAGTTTCGACCGAGTATAGGATTCGGCTTAGAGAAATCATATATGGAGATTATGTAACGATCACTTTAACGATCAAATTTCCTCATTAAAATAAGGGCCGAATTCAAGTGAAACACCATTGCAGTCGCTTCGAGGCGATCGCATATTGCAACCGCTACTGTAAGTCGAATTCAAGTGAATTCGTTTCACTTGAATCCAAATTTTGGAATTTGCGATTGCATTGGTGAGTTGCGATCGTCCGTGTTTTACTTGAATTCCTGCCTAAGTCGCATCCATCATGAAACGTTTACCTCAAAAACGCACGTGCTTTCCTTGGGAAGTGTTATAAAAAGGCGTCTTTACAATGATTAGGACTAGAGCCGCTATATAAAGGGGCCTTAATTAGGACCAAGGAGATTAAAGAGGAGGAGCTAAATCTCTGCTATCTAAAAGTGGCAACGAATTCTCACCCGCCGCCAGAGGACGCTAGCTCAAACGCTCCCTATTTCCTACGGGAATCGATGTAAATGATACTGCATCTGTCATCTTTTTAAATGCTGCTATGGGAAAGAAAAAAAAAAATTCAACTGGATTTTGGTGTAAATCTTCAATTGACATTATGAATTAAATATGATTTTCATCCCACGAAAATAAGTGCCGTATTCTTTGAGAAATAGGTTTAATCGAATGCACTTATTGCCAAATCTAACAGAATCTGTCATTTTTTAAAGACTGCTGTTGGCAAGAATTTTTTTTTTTCAACTGGATTTTGGTGTAAATCTTCGATTGACATTATGAACTAAATATGACTTTGATCCCACTGAAAATTTTCCATAATTTTTAAGAAAGATGTTTAATCGACCTCATCTTAAATGCCAAATCTGACATATATGCGATTGTATGCGACATTTTCTTTGTATTGTACGATGTTATTTTTGCTAAGAATCAGCTCTCTAAATTGTTGATAAATTAAGCATGTGGCAAAAAATTAATTATGTCGGTACTTAATTTTGTTATTAATTAAAAATATTTAGTAGACAAAATAATTATTAGACTATATTTTCATATTACCTTCCTTTTTACATGTTCATATTTTTATTTAATTACCATTTGTAATCAGTAATTGAAAAATTTATTTATTCATTATTATTATTTTTCTTCGTTTTTATCTAATAATAGGAAATTTTATATTTGCATCATTTTTACAATTAATATATTCATTCAAGTAAAAATATATTCATAATAATTATTTTGTCTACTAAATGTTTTTAATTTCTAACAAAATTAAGTACCGACATAATTTATTTTTTGCCACATGCTTAATTTATCAACAATTTAGAGAGCTGATTCTTAGCAAAAATAACATCGCACAATACAAAGAAAATGTCGCATACAATCGCATATATGTCAGATTTGGCATGTTAGATGAGGTCGATTAAACATCTTTCTTAAAAATTATGGCAAAATTTCAGTGGGATCAGTCATATTTAGTTCATAATATCAATCGAAGATTTACACCAAAATCCAGTTGAAAAAAAAAAAAAAATCTTGCCAACAGCAGTCTTTAAAAAATGACAGATTCTGTCAGATTTGACAAGTTGGTAAGTGCATTCGATTAAACCTATTTCTCAAAGAATACGGCACCTATTTTCGTGGGATGAAAATCATATTTAATTCATAATGTCAATCGAAGATTTACACCAAAATCCAGTTGAAAAAAAATTTTCTTTTCCATAGCAGCATTTAAAAAGATGACAGATTCAGTATCATTTACATTGATTCCCGTAGGAAATAGGGAGCGTTTGTCGAGTAGCGTCCTCTGGCGGCGTTGAGAATTCGTTGCCACTTTCAAACTAGCGCATCTGTAGAACATTTCTCTCCTTCTTTCTACTCCGTGAGCTCCTTAGCTACGCAACAATGAAAAATTGAAAGTAAAAGTAAGTAATTCGAATGGGAGAAGGGGTTAGAGTAAGACTTGGAAAGTTGGTGCAAGTTTTTGCATTTCATACAAAATGATTTTCACCTAAAGTGGACTCTTTAGCTTTTTTCAAACACCACAAATCAAAATCTTATTTTTTAAAAAATTTGTGTTACTTTAATGGTCGTTCATCCCCCCTCCCCCTCGCAGTGCAAAAAAACGTTACACAGCAGATTTTGCCTAATAACTCAACACTCATGGTGCTTGATACATTTTATTTGTTTGTAATGATGTTTTTTGGTCACCACAACAGATATGAAAATCACAAAAAATAGCTACTTTAATTTTTAACATAGATTTAGCATCTTCAGAACTTTTGACTTTTAATTTTACCTTGAATTTGAAGTAAATGCAAGGTATAAAACACAGAATTTTACAAAGGTACAAAAATTAACATAATATAATTGATTGTGTATATAATTTTTGAAAAAATAGTACAAGTGCCGCAAATCAAAAACCATTTATTGCCACAATCTACTTATATTAAAAACTGAGTATCTTTCTATCTATCTATGTCACGCTTCTTTCTCCTGAACGCCAATGAACTGAAAGTCGAACCAGGTAACGATAGATAGGAAATTTTTCAGGCTTTATTAGTTTCAATTTATATAATTATACGATTTTAATTAGCGAAGATATCAATTAATAAGTAGTCAAATTTAAAGCGATTAAGCCTAATAAATGATTAAATATGAAATCCATTGTTGAAACGCGGTTGCTATGAAACAGTGATAACAATGATAATGAGAATTTTGAATAAAGGCTTAACTAAATCAAACACGAAACTCATAAGCGGGCCACTTACTTGGGCAGGGATTCAAGTGAAACAGTCGATCGCACATTACAATCGCTACTGGAAATGAATTACATTAGAACGTTTCTTGATAAAAACATCGTGACGTTTGCCTATGAAAAACGAGCTAGATAAAACGTCACAGCCTACTTGGCGAATAAGAGGAGATCGCTGACTGCTTGTGAGCTCTTATTGGCTCCACCCGTAGTGACGTCATGCCAAGTTAAGTTGATGATAATGTAATTCACTTCCAGTAGCGATTGCAATTCGAAGCGATCGCAGTGTTGTTTCACTTGAATCCCTGCCATAGTATTTTTATCGCTAGCTACTTGTAATATTTTGGAACATTCATTTGTTGAAAAGCCATCTACTTATATTAAAAACTGAGTATCTTTCTAACTATCTTTCTTTCTAACTATCTTTCTTTCTATCTTTCTATGTCACGCTTCTTTCTCCTGAACGCCAATGAACTGAAAGTCGAACCAGGTACCGATAGATAGGTAATTTTTCAAGCTTCATTAGTTTCAATCTATATAATTATACGATTTTAATCAGCGAAGATATCAATTAATAAGTAGTCAAATTTAAAGCGATTAAGCCTAATAAATGATTAAACTTCCAAGACATTTTTTCTTACCGTTGCCATTTTGAATTAAAACGTTAATTAAATTATTGAACTATTTAAAGCTCCAAGATATTTATTTCTTTCCGTTGCGATTTTAAGGCAGGGATTCAAGTGAAACACGAACGATCGCAACTCACCAATGCAATCGCAAATTCCAAAATTTGGATTCAAGTGAAACGAATTCACTTGAATTCGACTTACAGTAGCGGTTGCAATATGCAAACGCCTCGAAGCGATTGCAATGGTGTTTCACTTGAATTCGGCCCTAAATTAAAACGTTAATTAAATTGAACTTTTTAAAATGAAAGCGTGTTATTTTTTTCCATTGTCATTTTAAATACGTGTTATAACAAAATTCTAACAATTGTTTTTATTCTAATTATTAATGACATATTTTTTCTCTGGTACCATTTTGAAAATGTGTTTTTAATTAAAATTGCAATTGCTGTTTTTAGAATGGACTTTTTCTGGCTGCGATCCAAATATTAAAAGAACTTTTTCGTTTAGAATTTTGCAATTAATTTTACAGGAAGAAAGCGGTTTGGAAATAATTGTTTTTGGAAAGGAATTTTATTTGTTATTTAGGGAGAGTGCTAAGTATGCGCTACTTGACATCGTCTTTATTTTTGAGGAAGTATGTGCAAATAATTCGATTGATTCTTTGATGCAGGAAAGCTTTTTAGCGAGCCGCTTTAGCGCGGAGTAGTTTATTAAACTTTTCCTTGGTACTTTAAAGGCGAGCCGCCTTGGCGGCGAGTAGTGAATTGAAACTTTAGTCGCTACTGTAAAGGCGAGCCGCCTTGACGGCGAGTAAACTGTTTAAACTTTCCTCATTTCTTTAAAGGCGAGTCGCCTTGGTGGCGAGTAGTTTTCTCAAAAAGCCTTCACTACATTACAGCCCGTGCAACGCCGGGCTACGCAGCTAGTCTACTTATATTAAAAACTGAGTATCTTTCTTTCTATCTATGTCACGCTTCTTTCTCCTGAACGCCAATGAACTGAAAATCGAACCAGGTACCGATAGATAGGAAATTTTTCAGGCTTTATTAGTTTCAATTTATATAATTATACGATTTTAATTAGCGAAGATATCAATTAATAAGTAGTCAAATTTAAAGCGATTAAGCCTAATAAATGATTAAGTATGAAATCCATTGTTGAAACGCGGTTGCTATGAAACAGTGATAACAATGATAATGAGAATTTTGAATAAAGGCTTAACTAAATCAAACACGAAACTCATAAGCGGACCACTTACATAGTATTTTTATCGCTAGCTACTTGTAATATTTTGGAACATTCATTTGTTGAAAAGCAATCTACTTATATTAAAAAATGAGTATCTATGTCTGCTGTTTTCCTCTGAGCGAGCTGAACTTACTGAAACTCTCCTCACCATCTTGAAGACGCGAAGCATCTCAATAATTCGAATGATTTTTTTTATATAGGAAAAAAGTAAAGGCGTGAAGCGCCTGTTAGCGAGCCGCCTTGGCGGGGAGTAGTTTCTTGAAATTTTCCACACTACTTTCAGGGCACGAAGTGCCCGTGCAACGCCGGGCCACGTGCGTGGTATGTCTTGAAATCGAATGAACATTAAATTATATCAAATAATATAACTTCAGAATGAGGTGAAAGTTAGAGAAGGGGGACGTTATGCATCAACATGACGCAGAAAGCTAATCTAGCTGCCCTGGCAGCTAGTCCATATATAAAATTTCTTATTAATTTACAATGTATATTGTAACCGAAAAAAAAATTAAATTCGTAATCTTTTAGTTTTGCGTCATCCATTACCTCTTTCGTAACGATATTGCATTGTTTTTTGAAGTCGGTTAAAAATAAAAACAACTTCCCTTCATGGGGGTTCAAAGCCCCCAAAAATGGCGCAAACGTCCAGAAGAAAATTCTACAGCATGGAAGGACCCCATTGCCAATTTTGACAAAGATCCGACCCAAACTGTCATTTTGTACTAAAATAGAGTATGGGGTAGATCCCCATGGGGAGATGTACCTGCATAAGGACATTACAATCATTAAAATCATCCAAAAAAAAAAAAAAAAAAAAAAAACATGCAGCTGTTCCAAAAAATCCTCGCAGACCTGGACAAGATCTCATTCCATCAGGAACTTCAACCTGACGCGTTTAACCACTTGACTATAGGGTTGCTCATTGAAGTGAGGATTTACGATAGCACATATTGTTTTAAATAACATGAAATTTTAGTTTTTCGATCATAACTTTTTTTCTAGTGAACAAATATCGTCATATGAGTACATGGTACCTAAGTTACACCATTTCCTATCGATTAAAAAAAAACCGTCCAAATTGGTTCAGTAGATCAGATGTAATGTGCGAACAAAAAAAAAAGTACACTTTGAATTGATAACCTCCTCCTTTTTGAAGTCGGTTAAAAAGTATGATATAAAAATAAGACAGAAGAGCAAATGAGAACAATTTGTTGCTTACAGAAACCAACAGAAGTCTTACCAAAGTTTAAAAGAAGAAGGAAGTTTTCTTTCCTAGCTTTAAAACAAAATAATACATTTTCCGAAATAAAACATTTTAGAAAGAACGTTACAGTACCGCTATTTATACTATTTTTTTATAATTTAGCGAGTTTTAATTCCGTAAAAACTGAGAAAATAAAAGCGAACGATTTTTCAATAGTTAAAACATTTTATTTGACTCATTTTAATAAGTCTTGGAGTTTAGATTGCTACAAAAACCAATACATTAAAAAAATTATTAAAGAAAAACGAACGAAACAAACAAAAGATATAAAAACGTAACCATGGTAACAACATGAAAACTTAATCTACGTTTAGAAAATAAATTCAATTCCGCCATAATTTTTGACTTTATTCTTAAGCTAAGCCATTTAGAATCGCTTGGCTTGCTCAAGGTAAGCCTTTAATTCCGGAATTCTACAAACTATTAATTTAGCTCTTCTCTTGCTCGTAAAACCTTCGAAATGTTATCATTTTTAGCAGAAAATTCTAAGCTTTCGAATGACATAAAATTAAAAAATATACATGAAATGTTTCTCCCCAATTTTATCAAGTATGTATGAAAAATGAGCTAAGAACTAGAATAGAAAAGAACGAAATAGAATTTTCGAAAAAAAAAAGGTTCGAAGTGTACACCTCCATGATACAAACCAATTTTGTGCCAAATTTAATGGAAATCTACCGAACGGTGTTTTGGCCCTACGCGTGTCATAGATAGACAGACAGAAAGAAAGAAAGACAGACCCACCTTCAGCTTTATTAGCAGAGACTAGCGGTACCCGCACGGCTTTGCCCGTGGAAAAAATTCAAATATCATTTGGTAATAAATTGATATCGCACAAAGAATACACAATTTTAGTTATAATGCAACTATAATAAATTGAAAGTATGATATAAAAATGAGACAAAAGAGAAAATAAGAACAATTTTGCAAACAGAAACCAACGGGAATCTTACCAAAGTTTAAAAGAAGAATGCAGTTTTTTTCCTAGCTTCCCGGCGCCCAATCTGCCGCGCCCAGCTTCGAATATAGAAAATAAAATTTCAGTAAAAAGCTCATTATAATTAGAAAAATATTAAAACTTCATTACAATTCGAAGGCAAAACATGATTGAAATACGTATAACAAAATCATATTAAAAAAAAAAAGCTTCAAAGAGCACTCCTCAGATCCAAACTGAATGTCAGAGTTAAAGCCGCTTTATAGACAGGCCGACTCATCCAGCTTAAGTTTCACCACTTTTACCCCGTTTGCACTGCGAAATAAGTGCACTCAATCCATCAATGCACTTAGAGTTAAGCGCACTTATTTTGAATGCTGTTTGCACTGGAGAACGCACTTAAAGCTTAACTGTACACCGCTACTTCGAGTGGAACGGCAAATTAACTGTAACTGAAATTTCGAAGATTTAAATGCTTCGGCTGTAGCTCTGATTAACTGTGACTTTGTTCCTTAATGCAGTTGTTTACTGTTTTTAAGAGGTAAACGTGCAAACTTTAAACGACAAATATTGGCGGGGAAAAGATCGCTATTGCCCTGTACAAGCTAGCCTCTTCAGCGGATTACAGGACTATAACCCACCTTTTTGGGTGTACAAAAGTCCACCGTTTGTGAATGTGTTTTGGAATTTTGTGACTTTCTCGTGAAAAATTACCTGCCAGAAATTATAAAATTTTCATCCACACAGGAAGAGATGTCCACCGGTTGTTGGGCTGTTTGAAAGTGAATGGGGGTTTCCTCAATGCTGTGGAGCCGTTGATGGTTCCCACATTGAAATAAATCCGCAGAGTTTTTGTGGACGGGGGGGGGGGATGTACTATTACATGGGCATCATTTGTACATGGTGGCGCAAAACTTTGAAGAGTAATATCCCAGTTTGAGTTTGACTGCAGGTTCCACTTTTGCGCTTAGCACGACAGTATAGTCACGAGAAGGAAAACTAGACAGAGGGGAATTTGCGGGTATAGCCTCTTCTAAAATTCGCAAAACAATTCTGTTTTCAACACAATTGGCATAAAGCTGAAAAAGTTTGAAATTGTTACATGAATGACAATTAATAAAGTTCTCTTATAGGAGACATTAGTTTTGAAATGATATAAAATTTGACTTTTTATGAGTTTATTTTACTTTTTTTCCAAGCAATGAAGTCACTGACTACAGTTACTTCTTTTATGCATATTAAAAAATCTTTTAAACAAAATAACAAATCACATAACAAATAAAATTGAGTTCTATTTATTTAGTAATGATTTTAAAACATTTCTTTGTTCCTTCATAATCACAATGACATTTGCATCATTTTCTAATGATTGTCTCATTAGCGAACAAATTTCTTTCGAATTTTCATCATATGTTTTCTGCATTTCATTAAACTTCTGCAAGAGCTACCCCAAAAATTTGTTTCTTTTTCGTTCCTGCAGTTTTTTTCTTCGGCCTCTAAAAAGAAGAAACAAAACAAATCATGAAACTTACAGAGTTTGAATAAAAATAGAACAAGAAATTGTAATGAAATTCACCCGTTTTAAGGTTAACAAATGTACTTATATTTTTTATTTTGTATACCTAAAGCATACTACGAAAATTGGAGGTGATTAGGGCTCAAGCTACTGAAAACTCTCAACATCTGTGTATCATGCATCACAACAACACGGTTCACTCTCTGATGCAAAATGTGGTACATACAAATTGAACAGCATCTAGTTCACCAACACCTTTTTTTTTGTACACTTCAACTTTCAGAATTATGTAGTTTGATTATTTCTGTATATTTATTTTTCATCATTTTCTTTGTTTTTCCAAAAACTATTTCAAAAAATTCATTTGAGTTTCGGAAATTTATCGCTCATAAAATTATTCTATTCCCAAGATACACAAATTTAATTAGTGGCAGGTGATCATTTAATACCCACTTAATTCAGGATATTTAATTATTTATATAACTTTAAAGAAATACTCTAGAGGTACGGTATGGTAAAAAGTAGAGATACCCCGAATATTCAGTACGCTACTTTTTCAGCAGATAAACAGAATAATCAGTTTGTGCAAATGTTTTAAAACGGTAGCTTGCGAAATCGGAGGAAAATGGAGCTCATGGTACCTCGAATTATTGAAAACTTAAATCATCCGTAAAATTCTTTTAGCAATAGAAACTTAACATCTTTTTTTGGCGACAAAAGAATGTAAAACAAGGTTAATTTCAAGTTATTTTTCACATTATTTCCAAAGCATAATAAAGCAGTTATTAAAAAAAAAATTGGTGTGAACTCCACACTACTTCCTTTTGCGTTTAAGTTCCATAATAGATGCCTTAAGTGTTAAAATAGTGCCTTAGAGTGAGCAAGATATCAATTCAAACATTTACACCCCCAGTTTGTCACGAATCAATGCAAAATAATGTTTTACAATGATTCATTTAGCAAATATCGTCGATGTTAATATGATTCAGTTAATTTTTCGCAAAATATCGCCAATAGCGCCAAATTGAATTTTTTTCATTCAACATCGGGAATTGTAAACAATTAAAATAAATGACGCTCATGAATGAATTTTGGAAATTCTCCCTAATTTCAGAACAATTAATTACACAGAAAAAAGTTACACAGATGTATACATTAGATAAGAGAAAAATATGAAAAATACTACTAACCTGTAACACAGTGAGATTTTGGATTTTTCCGGAGATTTCTGCAGAAGCTCTATTGAATCCATTATTCTTCAGACTTTCCTCCATGCCTTCATAAACCAATCTATTGCGCTTATTATTATTTTTTTTTTTTTTTGTAATTTATCAATGCACTAATTGTGTAAGTTCAACAGGGCAAACGTTTCATCATCTGCCCAGTTGTTTACGTTTCAAAGCGGCAGCCATCTTTGAGTGAGAAATTGAAATGGCTCGCTCAACTTGAGCGGCTTAAGATGCGCTAAGTGAATGCGCAGTGGGTTGGAGGAAACTTAAGCGGCTTAATTTCAGCAGTGCAAACGGGCCTTTTGAATCCAACTCATTAACTTTTAATTTCATTTTTCATTGTTGCGGAGTTAGGGTTACCAGAGCAAAGTTTCGGGACATTGCCAAGCTTTGTTTAATTTGCATGAAAAGTTACCAAAAAGCGAAAACTCGCCAGAAAAGACAATCCTCAAACACAAGCTGGATCCAAAGTGGTCAAACTTAATCTTGATGCGTCGGCTCGTATATATAGGGGCCTTAGGCCCCTATGTAAGAGATTAGGCCCTTCATGTAAGAGATTTAGGCCCTTATATACGAGCCGACGCATCAAGATTAAGTTTGGCCACTTTGGATCCAGCGCGTGTTTGAGTTCTTGACTGTTTGTCTTTTCAGGCAAATTATCGCATTTTGGCAATTTTTCCCTGTGAGCAATTATTAGCATCACGTGGTTTTGGCAAAGCTTAGCAATGTGCCAAAACTTTTTTCTGGTAACCATAGCTCGCAACAATGAAAAATTGAAAGTAAAAGTATATAAGTTGGATCCAAAGTGGTGAAACTTAAGCTTGATGCGTCGGCCTCTCTATATAGCGGCTCTATAAGGGCCTAAGTCAGAGCTGTAGGTACTCAGGGACTCCTGACGGGCCCTTCGCGAAGAGAGAGAGAGAGAAAAAAAAGCTCTTTTGAACGACATATAATTTTAAGCGATGTGAAATGTTTATTATCCCTTCAATCGACAATTTATGTGAAATTTTAGCTTAAAAAACTAACTACAAATAATCTTTAAATTAGTTTTAAAAAACTAAAAATTACGCTTTTAGATGCTCTGAAAAAAAAAAAAAAAATACATCAACATATAATATAAGTAATATTAGTTTATGTAATATAGTTTAGCCTTTAGTATTAATAATAGAAACAAATATATTGCTTTTATATTTGCAAAGAACGTGAATTTTATCTTTTATTCAAAATTACGTATTAACAACTGAAACACTTAAAATATAGATTAGCATGTATTTTAGGGTAAATTCCTACTTTAGGGTCCGGGTTTGGCGATTTTTTTCAGACTGTGGGCAGAATTAATAAATGGTTGCCAGAAAACCATAAATCTAAATTAGAAACCATAAGTCTAATGGTTGCCAGATTTAATAATTTATCGCCGGACCTTAAACTAGGATTCATCCCAATTTAGCCCTCAGTATTAATAATAGTATTAAATATATTACTTTTACATTAGTAAAGTATTGAAAATTGACAGACATCAGCTTGATGTTATTATTTTTTAATATATAGACAGAGATTAAAATAGGAACCCTAAAGATATGGGCAAAGTCGGTTGTTTTTAAGTCTAAGGCAGGGATTCAAGTGAAACAGCACTGCGATCGCTTCGATGCAATCGCTACTGGAAATGAATTACATTATCATCAACTTAACTTGGCACTGACGTCACTACGAGCGGAGCCAATAAGAGCTCACAAGCAGTCGGCGATCTCCTCTTATTCGCCAAGTAGGCTGTGACGTTTTATCTACCTCGTTTTTCATAGGCAAACGTCACGCTGTTTTTATCAAGAAACGTTCTAATGTAATTAATTTCCAGTAGCGATCGCCTGTTTCACTTGAATCCCTGCCTTAGACTGGAAAATTCAAAAAAACATTACAGATACAGCAAGGGCCGATGTGAGGCTATGTCAGCCACCAAGTATGCACTGCGGCTCTCGGCGGCCCTGGATAAGGCGCTGTAAGAGGCATGGGCGTCGGCAGGGGGTGAAACTTGCAAAAAAAATTTTTTTTTCGGGGAAAATTTTATTAGTATAAAACAAAAAAATTCTGGTACTTTTTTGCTGATTTTTTTTCCTAAATACATTTTTTTCTACTTATTTTATGGGGGAGGGGGGGGGGCAACTAAAGCATATCACTTTATTGCTCTAATGTTTACTCTTCGTTAAACGGGAACGAATAATTGCTACTCCCGCATGTTTACCAGCATTGTTCTAAAATGTAAAAACTAAATCCTATGGGAACAATAGAGTTAACAGCTCATTGATAATTTCCATGCACTTTAATTAAAAATGGAACTCATACAATTCTCAGCCGAAAAAAAAAAAAAAAATTCGAAATTTTTATTAGTCTCCTTTAAAATTTTTCAAAAATAAATCATCTTTAATACATTTTGATGGTTGCATCCAAAATTTTTCAGAGACATCATGAATGGCTATCAGTAGCTACAGCACATTTTGACTAGCGTCTAGAGTGCACGAATACGTTGGGCATCATAAAGCGAAAGATAAACAGTTTTCGTCATTCCTCGCACTGAAAACGAGATTTTTTTCTCTTGCGCACGCGCAATTCTATCCTTACAGAGAGCGAAGTTTGATCTGTTCGGTTCCGAGACTAATTTCGATGAGCTGGTTGTCATATTGTTTTGGTTGTTATGATTTCTTACACAAATTTAAATAAAAAAACGGCCATTTTCAGGGCCACCTCAGCCGCTTTTATCAAAGCAAAATCATTGCTATGTTAGAATTTTCTGACGGGAGTGAATAGTGAAGAGATTCCATCGAAAATGGAACAGATATGTAAGACATTTCTTTATAACTGTTCTCATTGAAAAAAGAAATTTAGCAATTTTTATCATTTTCGATATCATTTGAAGAAAATTCATTCTGTGTTGGACAAGGACTTGCCAAAAAACTGTGCTACCGATGATAGTTCTTTTAAATGTGGGTTGTGTGAGAAAAGTTTTAAAATGCAAAAGTGTTTAAGGGAACACATGAAAAAAATACATGCGAAGACAAATTATTCGAGTTCTTTACAAAAATGTCCTCTGTGTGAAGAAAATATTTCTAAAATTAACATAAACAAACATTTGCAAGAAAATCATGATATTGACCTAAGTATATCCCCTGCAAATAAGCGGATTTTGCCTCAAAGACCAGTACCTAAAAAAGTGTCAAAAAAGAAGCTTTCAAAACATTCTGAACAAGATTACCAGACTATCGCATTGTCAATAATCTTAAATAACTACGCTTGAATTTCAAATTTTAATAATGCACTATTATAAGCATTTTTATGACAAATTTCAAGTGAAATAACATATTTATGTAAAAAATATCCAGCTGAAATTATTAAAAAATCAGTGATTTTTAAAGCAATACTGTCCATAGACAAATATTTAGTTTTGACACGATTTAACAGATCTTTCGAAATATTGAATTAGGACAATGTTTGAACGCATGTAAAAATGTGAACTTCAGATTTAACACTGTACAAATAGTTTTAAAGCATCACATTCGGAAATGAGACACTTGTTTTGAATTTCAGGGTTGGAATAAGTTTAGTTTTGTAATAAAACAAGAGGTTTTTTAAAAAGTATTAATTTGACAAAAATTTTACATTTTGAATAAACTTTTAAGTTTTTTTTAAATATAATTGAAATTAAATTTCATTAAGAATAAGTAGATCAAAACCTAGATTACTTTTTTAATTATAAAACAAATAAAGTGCAACAAAGCAATGAAAAAAAAGAAATTTTCAAATAAAAAATGTGTTTAAAAGTATAACTTGAAATGCAATGCCACATCAAAAAAATTATTAAGGAAAATTTTAACCTTTTTAAATTTAAATTATTTTTAGTTATAATTTTTGCAATTAATTGAAAAAATTTTTGTATATAAATGAAAAGTGAAAAAATGGTCGTTTTGTGTTGAAAGCTTTCGGCTTGTTTCTAAATAAATATTTTGAAGCGTGATTGAATGTCGTCTATGTAAAATAAATACACCATCAATGAAAGAAAAGAGAAAAACTTCCTAAAAAAGGGCTGAAGGGATTAGGGGAATCGCTATTTTCGACGAGAGATTTTGTTGCTACCAAAAAAAAAAGCGCAACCTAACTTTTCGCTAGCACAGGCGAGAGTTCGAGCATGCGCAGCGACTTCGGTTTGTTTACATTTTGTGTTGTGAGATTCAACGTATTCGTGTGTTTTAGACGCTAGTCACATTTTGTGGGTAAGGCTTTGTTAAAATTTGCTTTGAAATGTTGTAAATGTGTAAGTTTTCTAGGGCTACAGAAACTGTATAATATCTCATTTTAAAGAGAATTACACGTAATTTTAGCTGATAACTAAACAATTTTTGAGAAAGTAGTTTTTTTAACAAAATTTTTAAACTTAAAAATTCAAAAATATTTGGGTGTCTTTTAAAGATCTTGGGGGAGGGAACAAATAAAAAAAATGATTTTAAATTTATTTTGTTTAATATATCCAATCATTTTCAGTTTGGGGCCACAAAAGGTTGTTACAACAATGTTTCAAGCTTCATTGTAAATTTACTAGTATCTTTTAGTAACTGCTAATACCTTTATAGTACCACTCTGAATCTGAAAATGTATGGTGTATTCATCAAAATGCATCAATCATATACAGTATTTTTTTTTCAAAAAATTTTACAGGATCACTATTTTAAGCTTCTATTGCTTACCATTGTCTAAAGAGTTCATTTTTTTAAATGATCATCATCCTCCAAACCCTTGAATTGTGAAGATATAGTAGATCCACCATCATTTCAACGCAAAAAGATTGCAAGCTCATGTAGCAGCAAAATTTTGCTAATTTGAACTCTTTATCATGTTGATTTCACTTTTATTTGCAGGATTATAATAAATATTTGGTCAAATGTAAAAAAATTCATCACAATGAAAACTAATATTTGTTTCAAACTATTTATTCAAAAGGCTAGTAAAATTATGAAAACATAATATTTAGTAATATAAAGTGAAATTCAATTTTACTCTTTTTTGTGAAATGTTTTCAGAAAAGTTCTTGTTTAAGATTACATGTTTCATTTAATGGAAATAAATTATCAAATATATGATCAGTGTAACCATAATGTCTAGAAATTAAGAGCCAGAATTCTACAAGAATCAAAATTTATTTTAACTTCAAATTTTCAGATGATAAAATTACATCTAACTGAAAAATATCACCAATATCGGATCATTTACAAACATAAAAATACCTTGACTATCATACATTATGTACATAAATAATAAATAATGAGTCTTAAATAAACTTACAGTTCTTTTTAAAGTCCTAATCTACTTCTTCGATCGTTGGTCCACTGCCTGCAGTAGCGGTTGGTCCCTGTTTAGAACCAAAATTATTTGCACCTTGATGCATTTTTGTCATGATGGGTGACAGTTCGGACTGGACTTCTTTTAATATGTGTTCAATTTCATCTTTCTCTGCTAATGTGTTATTATCCAGCCACTGGATAACAGAATCACATGTTTGTTTCACTTTGCTCTTGTCAGATGAAGACAGTTTATCATCAGGTGCAGATTCAACAGCTTGTTTCACAGAATACACGTAGCTTTCTAGGGAATTTCTGGTAGCAATCCTTTCTCTTTGTTCGGCATCTTCTTTCTCGTACTGCTTGGCTTCATTCAGCATCCTTTCAATCTCCTCTTTCGACAAGCGGCCCTTGTCGTTGGTGATGCGGATGCTCTGGGATTTGCCGGAACTCTTTTCGAGCGCAGACACTTGAAGTATGCCATTGGCATCCAAGTCGAATGTCACTTCAATCTGAGGGACACCTCTGGGAGCAGGTGGAATGCCAGACAGCTGGAACCTTCCAAGCAGGTGATTGTCCTTCGTCATGGCCCTTTCTCCTTCATACACTTGGATGTCAACTCCAGGTTGGTTATCCGAATAAGTTGTAAAAGTCTGGGATGTCTTGCAGGGAATGCGAGAATTTCTTTCGACGATCTTTGTCATCACGCCTCCAGCCGTTTCGATGCCCAGAGAGAGTGGAGCCACATCAACAAGCAAAACATCTCGAATTTTTTCGTCTGTGCTGCCGGTAAGGACCGCTGCTTGTACTGCTGCACCATAGGCGACCGCTTCATCTGGATTGATGGACATGCACAGTTCTTTGCCGTGGAAGAAGTCTTTCAAAAGTTTTTGTATCTTTGGTATTCGAGTAGAGCCACCGACTAACACTACATCGTGAATGCTGCTTTTGTCCAGTTTGGCATCCTTCAGAGCACGTTCTACAGGATCTAGAGTTGACCGGAACAAGTCCATGCAAAGTTCTTCGAATCTTGCTCGGCTGATCTTGGAATAAAAGTCTATGCCTTCAAAGAGTGCATCAATTTCAATGCTAGCTTCAGAGCTGCTGGATAGTGTTCTTTTGGCTCTTTCACAAGCTGTTCGCAGCCTTCGGAGTGCACGGGGATTTGATCGCAGATCCTTTTTATGCTTGCGTTTGAATTCTTCGATAAAATGTGCCACCATTCTGTTGTCAAAGTCTTCACCTCCGAGATGTGTGTCTCCAGCAGTGGACCTCACTTCAAATAAGGAACCTTCATCAATGGTTAAAATTGAAACATCAAATGTTCCTCCTCCCAAATCAAAGATGAGAACATTTTTCTCACCTTTAAGATTTTTGTCTAGTCCATAAGCTAGTGCAGCAGCAGTGGGCTCGTTAATTATTCTTAGCACATTCAATCCAGCAATTTTACCAGCATCTTTGGTAGCTTGCCTTTGAGAGTCATTAAAATATGCAGGAACTGTAATCACAGCATCTGTCACTTTCTGTCCCAAATACATTTCTGCAGTCTCCTTCATTTTTGTCAAAACCATAGCACTGATCTCCTCGGGATTGAAGCGCTTCGTTTCTCCTTTAAACTCTACACTGATCTTCGGTTTGCCAGCTTCGTTGACGACTTTAAAGGGCCAGTTTTTCATGTCTTGTTGGATTTTGGGATCATCAAATTTTCTGCCAATCAGTCGTTTAGCATCGAAGATGGTGTTCTCAGGATTCAGAGCAACTTGAGATTTAGCAGCATCACCAATCAGTCTTTCAGTGTCCGTGAATGCAACATAACTTGGTGTAGTGCGGTTTCCTTGATCGTTAGCAATGATTTCGACGTTTCCGTGCTGAAAAACACCAACACAGGAATATGTCGTTCCCAAGTCGATCCCGATTGCAGGAGCTTTGCC
This sequence comes from Uloborus plumipes, assembly GCA_038373865.1. Taxonomy (NCBI): domain Eukaryota; kingdom Metazoa; phylum Arthropoda; class Arachnida; order Araneae; family Uloboridae; genus Uloborus; species Uloborus plumipes. The sequence continues at coordinate 28,556 of JAXGGA010006117.1, forward strand.
CGATGGCATTTCGGCTTTACTAATTAAATCCAGTAAACAATAATAAAGAGTTCAAATATATCCAGCAAATAGCAATAGAGAGGGTTCACAAAACAATTGATAGCGATTCAATTCGCAGACGTTTGCTCAAAAACGCTGAAACTCAGCAAGCTTAAGAATCAAAACAAACGCACTTCTATCTGAAGTATCTGGCTCCCACCAACAGCCGACGCGTATTTATAGTTTCGTTTTCTGTTTCGAATCAGCTGGAACATTCTAGCTCAATGACGCAATATTGCTTGTGCTGCCATCTAGGAAAGAAACATCAAGAATTTTCCAGATGTACATGGAATTTTCCAGAATTGTTTCCTGCTGCCATCTAGAGAGAAAAAAATAAACTACCATTCAGCACTCGCAGCAGAAATGTTCTTGTAGGTTCTTGCGGCCATGTTTGTGTGGTAAAAACAAAGCGATGAATCACATCGAAGTTTCCAATTTTGTGTTCATACAATTCTATTGATTCTTCACTTTTGAGATTTTTTTCCTTCATAATTTAAAAGAAAGAAATGTTTTCTGATTACAGTGGAATATTTCAATAAATTAGTGATTATGTCTGAAATAACTAAAGAGTCGATTCGACAAAAAATTTGGACGTATATGGAAGAGAATAATATTTCTTCTTTTCCACGGCCAGTGTTTAATCGTATTCCAAACTTCAAGGTCTGTAGATTTCTTACATCACTGAAAACTACCGCAACGTTTACGAATGTATTCTTAAAAGCCATGTTGCTTTGTGATGGCATTTTTAGTGTTATTTTTGGACAAAAATGATAATTGCAGGGAAAAAAATAATTTTTCAATGTTATTTTTAGTATTAAAGTTTGTTGGTAATTAATGCACAGTTTATATGTAATAAATCACGGTACATTCAATACTAAATTAAATGCATTTCATCTTTTTTCTAGTTTGTTTATGCAAAATATTTTGCTATCCTAAAATCTAGGGTGCGAAACAAGCTTGCAATAACGTTCTGTCGCTGCAAGAATTTCAAACTGCTCGAACTGTGAAAGTGAATCCTGATAAACCTCAACAACATGCTCGCTTTCTAACTTTGGAAGTGAGTCTTCTCCTCATGCATTCCTGTTTAAAAGTTATTGATTTTTTTTTAGAAAATTTTCAAACTTCCTCCTTTTCTGAAATTTCCATGTGATGAAATTTTTTAAAAACAAATTTTCACATAAGTTGGCATTCAAAATAATAACAATGTAAAATTTAGATTCTGTAAGTAAATAAAAAAAATGCTTACCTTTTCTTTCATGCTACATTGTGTCAGTTTCTTTTTGATATCAGTCAGTGAATAGGCGATTAATTCTTGATAAATATTATATCTTAAATCAATTTAATCACAGGCCTGAAAAAAGGACTAGACGAAACTTCTATAAATTAGATTTTTTTTTCACATGTGATATTTACAATTAAAGATAAAACATATTGGAAAATTTCATCCAAATACAATAAAGGAGTTTACATGGCACAGCTCGCCTGTTCAAAGTATCACTCCTCACATTTCAATGTTCAGATAAAACATCTATTAATTCATCTTATAAAAGGATGAACCTTGGGATAGATAGCACCACTGCACAAGGTTTGAGGGTGCACAATCCATTAAAATAGTTCTATAAGTTACATGGAAAAAATATTTTTGCAGATTAATAGGGAGTAAATGGTGCACGTACAAACCTTGTAGGGAATGGGAGCACTTTACAGGGCCTGATTAACTCAGGGTCCTACAAGTCCGTGGACCTGGGCACCACAATTTTAGGGGCACCAAAATAGTGTAAATTTCTTTCTTCTTCCTTTTTTTGGGAACTGTTACTCTGAAAATGTGCAGATTGTCTTGTGATAGGGGAACCAAATTTCATCAGGACCTGGGCACCATCTTGGCTTAATCAGGCCCTGGGCACTTAAGTCTACATACAATACTGAGATGAGCTCATTTTGTGAGGGAAAAAGGGGAGGGAAGATCGGGTACTCCTCACAATAATTATAAATTTAGCTATGGCGGGCCCCATCATTTAGAGGGGCCAGGCAAGTCAATCAGTAACGCATCTACAATTTTTTCTGAGCTAGACCAAAAAAATCGTAATTTTTTAAGCCCATCTTCCTTCAAATTTTGTTTCTAGATTTAAAAAAAAAAAAAAACGGTAATGTTAGTTTTCCGCCATATAGAAATTACTGCCCAGAGCGCTGCTAGCATTAACAGCATGACGGTGACTGTGACGCTCGTACGGTCTATACTGTCTTTTAGTTGTGAGCGAAAAGAAAACCAAAACTAAAGAATAAAGCATCTTAAGTTTAAGCTAATGAATATTTACAGTACTTTTTGGGATATAACACACAGGTAACATTTTGTATTAGGATCTTATTTCTAAGCATTTCTTGCAACAATTTTTGATTTTACTATTAACCTGAAGTTGTTTTACCCTGCAATTTGAAATCTGCATCACAGAATGCTAAAATTCTAGTACAAGGGCAATGACCCCCTTCACTCGGCTTACTCCCCTCTAAATCTGGCACTGGGATCAATTAACCCTGCTGGCTTTGAAAAATCAATGATTTTACAAATAAGTGGGTGTGGTTTTTCAATAAAATTTTCATTAAGTACCCTTTGAACCCTCTCCCTCCCATAGGCGGATTTAGGCTAGGAATTCTGGGGGTGCAGCAAAACAATGGATCTGTGTGAAGGGGGAGGGGGAGGAGCATTCCTACGACAAACAAGTAGTTATGGGCCCTCTTTGGCAAAATTTTGCAAATTTAACTGAAAAATGCTGGATCTTTTTATTTCAGGAAATATTTTACTGAAGAAAATAGTCTGTTCTTTTTTTTTTTTTGAAGCCATAGTTATTGTAAACTAATGATTCATCAATAAATACTCAATTACATAGAAAACAATTATTACAGAATGCAGCACTGAATAATAACTTTACTTGCATGTAATTGTTTACCTTTTTTTGTTCAAATGGATATGTATATATATACTGTTATTCTTAATACGTGGTGCAGTCCTAATTCACTGGCAATGTGCAGTGATATACACAGATAATATAATAGACTGTACCTTGTTGTACTTTCGACTTTGAAGTAAATTAAAATTTCATGTGTCGCAATGAAAAAATATACATTATTCTCCAAACTATGCTTCCTGATGAAATAAGGTTAGTTTTAATGCTTTCCAAAACCCAATTAAAATTTTTGGGGTGCGGCGCACCCCCTGGCGCCCCCGTAAGTCCACCTATGCTCCCTTCTCTTCTTGTAAGAATTCAAATTGAGGGCTCTGACATAACACAAGAAATATGCATGTTCCGCTGCCATTCAGTTCCATGTCATCAATTTTTCCAAGCCAGGTCACATTTTGAAACTACCAATTTTACCCATTTTCTTAAGTTATAATAGATTGAAATTCAACAGAAAAAAAAAAAACAAATATATTAAATTTGCTGCCCTCCCGAAGATGCCGCCAGGGTGTCTCCGGTCTGGCGCTGCTGCCAACTAATTCTTCTAAATCATTCAGTATTTCACTACTTCATCAAAACCAGGCCTGCCATTAAGGCAATCAGGGGAGGTCAATTGACTCTTTCTACCCTGGATTATAGAATTATGATGCTATTATGCATTTTTGTATCTATTTTATTTTTTTACTCATAAAAGTATTGAAAACAAACACTCTACCCTTTTCCCCAGAAACATTTGAAACAATTAATGGGCCTGATTAAAATATCAGCAATTTCAGAAATGGTTGAAAATGAGTACCTAATAATTCGAAGTATGTTGGAAAATAAAGTACCAACTGGCCACTAATATAACTACTATACTATCCTACTATACTAGGATAAGACTCATTTAGTGATTTGAAACTAAATTTTACACAAAATTTAACCCATTAATGCCTGACATTTTTTTTCCCAAAGATATTTTGGTTACTGGTTACAAACAGTGTTTAATGGACAGGAAAAATAATAAAAAAAAATATTATGTAAAAAATAATTTTTTTATTAAGGAAAGAAAAATTGTCCCTTAAAAGTTACGATAGACTCCAGAGGGTACATACTTTTTTTACTATTTTCGCCTATGATATAATATTTAAAAAGACATTTTATAAGAAGAAATAAAATCAGCAATTAACATAAACTGGGAAGCTGGGAATAACTTTGAAAACTTAGCTTTTTATCTTGAGATTGTGAACGATGTCATTTTTGGTAAAGATCATGTTAAAATTGATACAAAACACACTTTACAATGGTTATGTGCTGCAATCTGTTAATAACGAATTGAAACAATACCAAGGTACTAATTGAACATTATTATTTGGTTGAAATGTTCATTTTGATGAAATTCAGACCCGTTTTTGGACCGTCCCTAAAAAGGGACGCTAGGCATTAATGGGTTAATAAAGGGTTACCCTTAAAAGTTGTTGCACTTTTTTAAAAAATACACAACGCCCTTCATCCCTTGTTACAAAACTTCAAACTTCACCTTACTGCCTCCCCTCTCTTTGTTAAACATCATGCTTTTTTTCATGTACAAATTTTTGGAAAAATACGCATGATATCACTTTTGTTTCCTTCTGCCTTCCTCTTATCATGAAGACTTCCTTCTTATTTCCTTTCCTCTTATTATTAATTAACCTACATACAAAAATATGTATACTTTTCAATATTTTTTATTTCAAACTTTCAAAATTTGTTTCATTTACATAAATTTATGACTTACTCCTTATTTTAATTTTAAGTACAATTTCTGTTAATTTTTATAGGCTAACAAGACATTATTGGTGCCAACACCTCGTTTGAAATGTGGCCTTTTTAACAAGATAACACCTCCACCTAATCCTAGTAAAAAAGTTTTGAAAATATGCTCCTCTTCTGAAGTAAGAATTTTGCAATGGAAAAAAATGATTATTACCTTGTTCTCAAAAAAAAAAAAAAATTAACATAAAATTTTCAATACAGGTTTTTGAGTCCTACCAGAAATCACTTATTCTGCATCGAAAGAGGTGTTTTTAGTAACCTTGGAAAACAAAGATGCAATAAATTTAGATTAGTGCAACTTTGAAAACATTGATTTATCATTTCAGAATTTTGTAATTAGATTTCATTGCTCATTTCATTTTAACCCTACACTGCATAGCGTTGCCAATTGGATACATAGACTATTTTTCCTTATGACCAAGAGCATAAGGCAACTCAAGCATAAAAAGCGAGTATTAGGTATCTTTAAAGCAAATATAATCATCTATCCTTAAAATTAAATTTTTAAAAATGTTTTCCAATGTTTTCTTATTACATTGAAAAATATATATAGTTCTTTCAAAGAACAAAAAATCATGCAGTGTAGGGTTAATGAATATTTTTTGAAGCAAAGACATTTCTAGGCAAAATTTACAAGTTTATAAAATCAGAAAATACAGTTGAAGTTCCTTAATTGATCACTCTTAACCGGTCTAAGCCCGAGCTCAGCTCGGAGTGCCGTTTTTGTTGAAGATGACTATGCCTGAGCTCAGCTCGGGGTCAAGTTTGAGCTATGTAGCTATGAAAATATGGGTTTTTTTCGTTTCAATCCCTTCCAGGTATTATCTATGGACCTTTTACTTTCTTAAAAAAATATAGATGGCACCACCAATCAGAATTAACTGCAGGAGATGCTGCAGAATCGAGGTTTATATGAGTTAGTGCAAGCGTGCGACAGAGCAAATCCGTGTTTTGAAATGTACCACACCAAAGCAAATTTTGCAAAATAATGTGTATTTGAAAATTAAATCTTTTTTTAAATATTTGTTCAAGATTTGGGTAAGTTTTTAATTAAATTTGTGCATATTTTCATCGTCAAAAATGATATTTTCCTATGCGGAACTTTTTTTTCAAGTTCCAAACATGCATTTTTCGACAATTTCTTTCTTAATATTAATTGTTGTTTTACTTAAATAGGTCTTTCATCATGAAAAAAAACATTTTGAAGTATTTACTAAAATTAAAATTACCAACATTAACTTTTTCAAAGTATTTTTTAAAAAATCACGAAACGCCACAAAAACCCCCCAGTTTGCAGAGAGTTGCGCGGTCAAAAAGGCTCAGACCAGAAAATGTTAACACATATTACTGTTAATACAAACAAAATTTCCAATCTTCATCCAATTTACATAAAATACACCGCTAGCTTACTCATGTCAACCAGATACTGCAGTTTCATTCTCATTAGGAATCATCAGTCTGGCTTAGACAGTAACTGAGCTGGAGGCAGAAATCATCTTGTAGAAGCTAAGTGTCAAACAAACTGGTAGCTAATGGTTTTGGTTAGGACAAGGTGTCCGCTACGATCGCATTTTTCGCAAAATGCGAAAATACTATCTAAATTGCAAAAATGAAGCAAGGCCATTTTCGTTTTTTTGCTCCAATATAATAAGAACAAAAATGAATGCACAATCTGAGAGAGAAAGCAATCATGGTGATATCTAACTTAATCTTATTATAAATCGTAACCAACATGTATACAATGCTATTAAATGCAACAATATATTGTCTTAATGGGCATAAAATCCCCCCTAAAAATGCATTATTAACAATTAAAAAAAAAACTTGTGTTCTTACAATTTTAAATGTTTCACTTCAAATTAAAAAAAAAAAAAAATACTTTGCATTTGTTTCTTTCAAGCTGTCAAGGCTGAATTTTGGATTTAGTTTTCAACAGGGAATGAAATACATAGACTAGGTTAGAAAGATAGTAAACAGATTCACTATTTATAAACCTTTAACATTTTGCTAAAGCCTTATCTCCAATTTTAGCTTTTTTGCTAAAAAACCTTAAAATTTAGCTTAAACCCTGAATTAAGATAAGACGAACTGATTTTCAAGGTTCCTTGGAGACTGTAGTTTAAAAATCAAATAAAACTGAAGACAAAAAGGAATATAATTAGAATTGTAACAACACTTCTATTTTGTTTGGTCAATTTCTCCTCGCTGGTTTTGCATGATTTTATTTACTCAGGAGCTCATGCAGTCTTCAGTATCTTTTTTACTTCCTTTTACGTATTAAAGGAAGTATTGTGATCGCGAAAAAAAAATCACTCAAATTTGAGTCTAAATTTTGATTTTGCTCACCCCCGAATGAATGTTCAGTAGTTTTTTCGACCTATCAGCACGTGCATATGTACCCACCAACATATAAGCAGCCGAAAAATCCTTTTCAACCTACCCCGAGTTAATTATGACAAGTTTTCTCGTGACGTCTGTATGTACGTATGCATGTGCGTATGTGTGTGCGAATGTATGTGCGTATGTGTGTCGCATAACTCAAAAACTACATGCCGTAGAAGCTTCTAGCTTGGTATGTAGGCTCTGAGGATGGTCTAGTTGTGCACCTCCCCTTGTGGTTGCATTCGAATGCTCCCAAGGGGGTGATTTACCCCTTTTTTTGGGGTAAATCAGTGTTAATTTCAATCCAGACTCAAGTGATATGAATTGGCGCGACCACTTGGCGATATGTCGCCAAGTTTTTGGTCGCCAAGTGTTTGACGCCAACTTGGCGACAAATTTGGCAAAAAAATTATTTTTTTCATTTGGGTTCAACTTGGCGCTATTGGCGATATTTTGCGAAAAATTCACTGAATGATATTAAAATCAGTAATATTTAGAAAATTAACCATTGTAAAATATTTTTTTGCATTGTTTCGTGGCAGATTAGGGGAAAAAATATTTGAATTGTTACGTTGTTCACTCCAAGCACTTTTTTTTAACACTTAAGGCAACGACTAAGAAATTTACACGTAAAAGGAAGTAGTGTGGGGTTCACACCAGATTTTTTTTGTTTTGTTTTATTGTTTATGTCACATTAACTTCCTTAATATGTATGCAGGGTTTGAACCCCATAAATTCAAAAACTTATCACAATTTTCATTGTAATCTGTTTTATTGTGATTTTTCTCTTCATGGTACAATTAGTGCAAAGTAGATGTCTAAATTTTCTGTAATCACTGCTATTTAAGTGCTAAATTAATTCTGATTACAATTACAGTGTTTTATCTTTATCATTTTTATAGCATATTTTAACACTTTAGCAGCCATTTTTGCGCCAGAGTGTGATGTTTACCAAGTTTCTCTTCTTCAATCAGTATTGTTCAAAATTTGTTTCCTGAGAGGTTTGGCGAAGGGGAAATTTATTGGCAGCAAAAGTTTTTTTTTTTACTTAATTTTTGGAAAAAAATTTACAAAATTTTCGACCTTTTCTGAAAGATAATTGAATATTCATACATAGGGATGAAAATCGTCCGCGGATCCGCGATTTTCCGCTTTTTGTATATTTTCTTTCTTTCCACGATTAAAAAATTTATGTTGCATTAATTTTAGAAAAAAAACCACTCATTATTAAAATAAAGCTTAACGTTGATAAATATTTAAAATAAAGCTTAAAGTTGATTTGAAGTAGTAGAAGTTGAAATTACTTACAACTTCCAAAATAATGGAAATGTTTTTAGGATACAGGAGTATTGAAACCTCAAGGATGACATGCAATTATTAGCGAACTATGAACTCTATTTTGGCATACTGCCAAAAACAGACGTTGCAGTATTTGGAGGTTGAAATTAAGAAAATTTAGCTAAAATATTAGAGATCTTGATCAAAAAACCGTGAAAATTATATTGATCTTTAAATTTCATCAAAATTCCCGAAGACCAAACAATATTAGTTAGAGAAACCATTCTTAAGCTACAAAAAATCTAATTCATCTAAAATTGCTACCCACTCTCCCTCCACTTTTTTTTGTTTTTGTTTCTACATTGTTATGGATGACTTAAAAAAGAAATAGGGAATATGAGCAATTAAGAGGTTTTTAAAAAAAAATTTAAATGGCTTCAATCTACCGATTTTACGGCTCAAATTAAGAGGAGATTTCGCATAATATTAAAAAAAAAAAAAAACTATCAAAATTTTAACCAGTGCAAGTTTTCCTCTTTTTTGACTTTAAGCTGTTTTCATCCCTGCATACAAATGATGAGATTAAATATTGCATGTAAAGTCTGATGTCTAAACTTTCAAAATATAAGAACATAAATTTCTTGAACATGAAGACTTTTATGTGTGTTTATAATGACATAGTTGCTTGAAATGAAGATTTAAAAATTTAAACTTTTTAATAGTACATGTTTCTTAATCGCAACATTTTATTGACATACTCTAGGGAGTAAGGAGCTATAGTTCAAGAGTAGGACTGAATAGTAAAGTGACAGTAGATGCTGTGATAATCGGTTCTGTAGCAGTCTCTCCAAAAGGTAAGTTTGTTTCCAACTTTTGATTATTCCAAGATTTAAATACAAAACTGCTGACAAACTGGTGCCAGGCCCAACTTTGCTAGCCCTACTGTTTATAAACCCCAGTAAGGATCAATAGCAAACAGTTAATTCACCCCATTGCAAGTAATAACTATCTCCAATTAACTATTTCAAATGCCCACATACCTGTTGAAGTAGTATTTTTTTCTAGTATTCAAGATTTCGGTAAATTTTAAAAAGCTGAAAAAATTGACCCCCTAGTTTTGTCATCTGTCTAAAATTATAGCTAGCCAGTATCCTCCATTTTAATAAATTTAAATAAATTACCAGTTATACCTCAACACTCAAATTTTGAATTGGTAGCCAATGGCTACTAACACCCCACAAAATGGTAGCCAAATTTCAGAAAATGGTAGCCAAACTCAAAATTAAAAAAAAAAGTGTGTAAAATGTGTATTTAGAAAAATATATTTAAATTTTAAAGCAATAATGTAAAGCTCAATGTTTATATAAACACTGTTCTAAACTGCTACCTTTACGTTTCTTAAAAATAGATGCATGACTAAACATCATACATCATTCATCGCTCAAATATATTGTCAAAAAGGTTAAAATTAAAGAAAATAAATGAATTTCAAAAATTTTAAAACTCAATGACATTTTTGTTTTCTGACACATCATTTGTTTGAAATAAGGAAGCACTTAGTTCTATTCAGAAATATTACATGAACAAGTAATATATGCAGGGTGTCCGCGCATATGGAAAGTCAGGGAAAGTCATGGATTTCAAATATGATCGAAATTGGTCATGGAAAGTCATGGATTTCAGCGAAAAATGTCCAAAAGTCATGGAAACTGACTGTTTATCATGGATTTTAGCCCTCCGAACCGATTGAAATTTTTCCCGCGATCTCGGAAGAACGAAAACACTTCCGCCGTCATTCTACTTCGTTATTGGGTGCAATCTGATTTGTCAATTACAATTTCCAACAAGTTGCATTGTGTTGACCAATCAGATGAATTCTCAACGTTAAAACCGTGAGCGGCGAATTTTGTGTAACTGCGCATGCGCGCGGACTCCGTCATCTGATAAAATATGACCTTGAACGACAAAAAGATAGACTCGATGGTTTTTTCCCCGGCATAGGCAGATTTGCCTTTTACATTTGGTCTCCTCCCCCCCCCTACCCGCTTCATTTGATTCCTTTTTCTTTTAAAACTTGTTTGAATCTTTTTCTTTCGAGGAGTTTAATGCAAAAGAAAAACAAATTAAAAAACGATATTGAATTTTAAAGAATCGTGTAGGTAGGGGGAGGGGCAGGAACTCAACGAGTTCCGTTTTGAAGTCAGATTTCGCCTCACTCATATCAGGATCTAAACTTACCGTAAAATTTATGGACAGAAAATTCATTGCTACATGAAAGTACGTTTGACGACAAGCACGGTGGGGAGGAGGGTGTCGGTAGGAAAAGATCGTTTTTTGACCTCAAAAACGAACGGACTTCTGTTGCTGTGAAACGCAGTCGCCATGTTTGGTCATTTGCTTTGCAAGATAGAATATTAAGTGCATAATTTTCCAAAAACAAAGCAGAGTTCGTTTTTTTTTTTTTTTTTTTTTTTTTTTGTCATGGAAAATAGTTTGCAAAAGTCATGAAAAGTCAGGGAATTGAAAAGTCCAGGTTGAGCAGATACCCTGTATATGCTTTGCAGTTTGTTCTCAGTCTATAACTAAATTTTAAGATAAAGAAGGCAGCATAAATGATAAACATAAATAATTGCAAGTATTTTAAAATTCATTTCTTTCAGATGTTGGAAATCTAAATTTTAAGATAAAGAAGGCAGCATAAATGATAAACATAAATAATTGCAAGTATTTTAAAATTCATTTCTTTCAGATGTTGGAAATATAAATTTGAACAGTATAAAAATGAGTAATTTCTAAGTCACAATAATTTTTTTATGTAATGATACTGGAATATGTTATAAATATTTAGATATGATTCCATTTCAGGTAAGTGCATTATGTAGTTATTACAGATAATCAATCTTTGGCTAATTTCATATGATTATTGTTATCTAACTACTATTAAAAAAAAAACCTAAGCTCATGGGTATAATTGAAATTTTTAGTGAAGAACAGCATTTTCAATGTCACTTGCTAAAAATTAAGAATAAAGTTTGATTATAACCATATTTGAATGTACAAAATTCAATAAATAAGTTCTAACTTGCTCTTATGAAGAAAAAAAAATATTTCTTTTGTTATTTGTTTTTGATACTTGTTCACAAAAAAAAAAAAAAAAAAAAAAAAAAAAAACATTTTAATAAAATTTAAGTTTGGATAGTACGGTTTAAACTCGGGCCAACCCCTGTTGTAAGACACTTCAAAAATATTTTATCTGATTTTTTTTAGTATGTTATGTATAGCAAGAGCAAACATTCAGAATTTGGTAAAATTCCGACCTTTGGTCTCAAAACATTTTTCTCTTTCTTTTTTGGTTTTAATAACATAGTATAAACAAGCAGCAAAATATTCTTAAGTAAAAAATGATTATTAAACAAAAGAATAAAGTGAGCCAAGATATAGATGGTAGCAGATAATAAAATCCCTCAAAACTTCCCCAATAATTTAAATATTATCAGGATGTAAAAAGATTGAGATTTCAAACGAGGCCGCAATTTTCGTCGAATCACGTGTTTCTTTGTTGGCATGGGCATCAAACTACACTTTTAAGGTTCATGTCACATGATATGAACGACGAATTAAAATTAGGTTAATTAGTAAATAAATTAAAAAATTAATACATAAAATGAGCCGAGTTACGGTAGTAGATACTGAGAAGCCTCAAAGATTCCAAAATAATTGAGATATTTTTAGGATGCAAAAGGATTGAAATCCCGAACAAGGTACGCAACTTTCAGCGAGGCACATGTTATTTTGTGCACACGGGCGGCAAATCACGTGTTTTTGGGTAACATTATATGATATGAACAAGCAACTAAAATAATGATAAAAAAAACTCAATTAATGAGTAAAGGAAACATGTCGTGGTAGCAGATAACATAAGTTTCAAAAGTTCCAAAATAATATAAATATTATCCAGGATGCAAAAAGATTGATAGCTCAAACATGGCCAGCATATTTCGGTGAGCCACGTGCTTTTTGGAGGCATGTTTCTATGGTTAATATTACTATGAGCAATTAAAATTATATTAATAAATACATTACAAAATTACTGTATAAAATGAGCCGAGTTTCGTTAACAGATAACAAAACGCCTCAAAACTTCAAAAACAATTGAAACATTATCAAGATGCAAAAGGATTAAAATCTCAAACCAGGTGCGCTATTTTTGGCGAGGCACGTTTTTCTATTAAAGAAGCGATTTATTTTCCTTAATTGTCCAAATGTATTTTGATGCAAAAGAGCCATATTTTTTCCCATTCATATATTTTATGAAGAAAACTTTATTTCGGAACGGTCATTTCCGCTTAAAATTGCGAATATGAACAATCTAAAACGCGACGTCATTTCGGAAACGCGTTTTTATTCGAGTGCTGCGAGGCCAGAAATAACCATTTATACTGAGAAATAAAGTAAAAGAACAAACTTTAAGTCAGAAATGCACAATTTACTAAATCCTGCAAGAGATTTTTCTGTTTTTAGGATCGCATGTTTAGTACAGCGGAGTTATCGAAGAGTTATCGCGATTTTCACTTCAGTTTTTTTGTAACGTTGCGCAAGCGGTATCGTTAACAATACCTCCCCTCCCTCTTCCTCCCCAATTTATTGCCGAACTTTTAGTGGACAAGAGGACAATACCTTCGTCCCTGGCGATCTCACATCCGAATTTTAAGTGGATGAGAGTATAATACCATCCCCCTTCTACGCCCCCGGCGATCCGACTGCCGAATGTTTTAGTGTACAAGAGGATTTGGGAAAAGGTCACATGTCAAGGTTAAATTCGGGAAAGGGGTGTAGCATTTTTGAATGGTAGCCACGTTGGCGACCTCAATAAAAATAATGATCGCCAAATCGTAAAAATTGGTCGCATTTGGCGACTGGCGACCGCGAGTGTTGACCTATATTACCAGTTCATGTCCCTTTTAAATCTACTTTGCTCAAGACTATGTATGACAAGCATTTTAGGCCTGCAATTAATATAATAACTAAAATAATTTGAAAATAAGGTCCAGAGCCGTAACAAGTCCAACCAAATACATTTCTCTTGAGTTCTATATGATCAATAAAATTTTTCGTCATTCGTTCATTCTGTCACTTTTTGTTACAATAATTTATTTTAATTAGAATGTGGTGCTTTAAGGGTATTTACATGAGCAAATGTAAAATATGACGAATGTATTAAATAAAGAAAAAAAATCTAACATGCACTCAGCATAATTTCACCCCTGTTAAAAATTCCACTCAATTATATTTTTAATAACTCAAAAGAATAGATGCTTGCACGTAAATTTGAAGTAATAAGTATGTTAAATTCATATATTTTTTGGCATCGATAAAATAGAGTAAATATACACAGTTCAGCATTTTCACAATTAAAGAATTATGATAGATATTCGTTAAGAGAATTTGAAAGAAAATGCTGTATTGTTTTGCAAGAGATGATAGTCTCCCAATAATAAAAATAAATACTGCACATAAAACACTGGTTTGCATAATTATTCAGCATTTATTTTATTATTCAAATGAAATTAAAAAATAAAGTAATAGTAGTCTTTTTCAGCACAGAAGGGATAATAAAGAGTATTTTTTGGTTAGATTTAAAAATTTTCGGAGGGGGTTTGAACCCTAAAAACCCTTTCCTTAAATACGGCCCTGATAAGGTCATTGCTTCCCTCCAAAGATATAATATTTGTTCCCAGTTCAACTGTCACTAAAAGGACCTGTAAACTGTCTGCAGATCTTAGGCGCTAGGTTACTATTTTTTTTTTTTTAAATTGAACTTACTCTTTCAGAATATGAATCTTTCAGAAGGTTTTTTTCATAGAATTTTCCTACTAACTCTTGGTAAATAATTTGTTTTGTCACCTAAAACTTATTCTTAACTCTTTAAGATGTTACAATTTTTATTGGTTCCAGGATGTAAATAATTTATATTTAAATTTTTCAATCAAGTAAGGACCTAATGTAATCAATAGAACCATTTTGAATTTTGTGTGTTATTTAATTTTAGTTCATATATCCTGAATGTGATTAATTTCAAAAAAATAATTTTTAGATTCCTTTTGTTTTATTTTTTTGAATAATTAAGGCTAAAATCCCAACAATTTAAAGAACAATTTACAGCAAAATTTTGTGTAAGAAAAGAATTTGTGACCAAAATATTTCCTAAGTTACTATAATACTAGTCAAATGTTTTGAGCCCAAATAAGATTTCTAATACATTGTTTTTTTCAAAGACGAGCTATTTCTATTTACTTTGATTTATCTTGCTTGAAATGAATACTAGCTACTTTGATCTTAAATAACCTTAAATGTACAGAAGAAAATTTTGATTTAGGACGTCGCATCGGAAAAGGTGAAGGATATGCCGACATGGAGTTTGCAATGATGGCAACAATGGGCGCTGTCAATTCTAATACCCCAGTCATTACTACTGTTCATGACTGTCAAGTGATGGAATCATTACCTGATGAATTATTTGGCGAACATGATGTGCCAGTAGACATTATTGTAACTCCAACAAGAATCATTCGTTGTGAGACACCTTTGCCAAAAAATAATCGTATACTATGGCCTCTCCTTACAGATGAAAAATTTAAGCAAAAACCAATACTGAGAATTTTGAATTAAATGGAAAAATCTAATCAATAAACATTGGAAGAAAGTAGATATTTTGAGCTGTGCATAAAGTGCTAAATACTTTTTACATTGTTTTTTATGCAACTTGTATATGCCAATGAGAAATAAATTGTAAATTATATGCATGCATTCTAATATTCTGATGCAGTCTAAAAAAAGCTCTCACTTTTAACTTTCTTGCTGGTACTTAAATCAAACACAAGTTGAAAAGAGACATGAAAATATTTTAAATTCTCAATTAAAGCCCAATAGCAGATTTTTTGCATTCTGTTATGCAGATTTCAAAGGATAAAAAAAGACGGCTGTTAAATAATGAAAACTTTCATACTTATACCTTATTTAGTGCTTCTCCAATTCCATGTATCATACTTAAAATTAGTAGGTTGACAGTAATTTGACATCAAATGCATATTTGTTTACTGTTCTATACAGTGAACTATTCATGGAATAAGATAACGTAGATAAGCAAGTACCCCGGATAATCCCCCAAAGAAGGTGAAAAACGACACTAAGTGTATTCAATAGTTAAAAACATCAATACCTTCCACACATACATTCAAACTTTTGCTCAAAATGATTACATTACCCCCTATCATGATTTATCAGAAAAAAAAAACTTCAATTGACCCTCGAACCAAAGTAATAGATTCATTTCCTGAACAATATTGCTATAATTATATGAACATTTCAAAAAAGCATGCCCAGAAAGATTCCATATGGAAAATGACGAGTTTACAGAGAATCGCCCAGGTATTAAATAATTGCTTTAAATTGTTAAAATTAACGGTTTTTTAATCCACATCAAGTTATTTTTAGACAAAAGCTTATTGCTTGTTTTAAAATTAATAAAACAGTGACTAAAAAGTTTGGAAAATTTACCCTTTATTTACTCCTTAAATTTACTCTTTAATAATTCTACTCGGAAAGAAAGTAAAGTTCAAAATGTTGCCGCGATGGACTCAAAGCTGGCTCGAGATCGACCAGTGTAATTGCAAAAATGGTAATAATTGACTGTTAGTTCCATCTAATGAATCTTATTTTGAAACTGACGTTCTTTTTTATTTATTTATTTTGAACTTTTTGCTTGAGAGGACATGTTTTGAGCAAGAGTTTTTGGAGGTGAGTCCCCACTTTCATAGCGTAACTATCTAAAATAGCCTAAAATTTGTTTTTATTGATGTCCATTAAAAAATTGTTCGAAGAAGAGTTCAAAATTCCTGACCCCTCCCTGCTCACTTATCTTAGATAGCCAAAAAAAAAAAAAAATGCTTTAAATTGCGTTTTGAAAACTTCACTTTTAAAAAACTTCCGGGGTAAAGATCCAGAACCACCCACCTCTTTTTCTCTAACATAACCAGATATCTAAAATTTTTCTTCTTAGACATTTCTGTCGAAGAGCTATGGAAACCTTCATTCTAAAAGACAGCCTAATGATCTTAAAAAAAAAAGATTACGGGATGGAATCTCGAACTACCGGCCTACTGTTTTAAATATCATAACCAAACAGAGCCTAGAATTGCGTTTTTAGGAAGTTGGTTTCTAAAAATTTCCAGAAGCGAGCCACAAGACTTGAGGGACTTTTTGTGTTGTTACAACATCGTTCTAACAACATCAAAAGTAGTTAACAGTTGCGTTTTTCAGAGTGCACTGTGAAAAAAAATTCCGGATGAAACTCCCGAACCTATACCCTTTCCTCAACATTAACAAATATACTTTAAATTTAGGTTTTTAAGACTTCAATTTCAGAAGACAGCGGAAGAAGCTCTGACCCCCTAACATGTCCAAAATTAGCCGTAAAATAACTTTCAAGTTTGAAAAAATTTCATGAGGGACCTTTTTCTCCCCTGTTAATGTTACCAGAACTTGCCTAAATTACGTCAATTCGTCAATTTTAAATGCTTCACCGAGGTAAAGTCTGAATCTAACTCTTAACACCATGAAACCTAAGATTAAAAGGAGCTATTTTTAAGACTTTGTTTCCAAAACAAGCGCTGTCTTTACTAAAGGTCGCCAAAGAGGCATATACTATAATTGTGTTGTTAGGACTCATAACTTTTCGCATCTTATCTAACCTTCAAAGTCATAAAATACTTAAAGAATTTCTTTGAATTGAACTTATCTGGTAAATTGTAAATTTTACTCATTTCATTTCCCCCCTATCCAATAAAAAACTTGATTTTTAAAGATGACATGTACGGGCGGTAGTTTCAAGTCCTTGTCCCGCCTGGAAAAAATCGTAGGTCCGGCTTTGTTATTGCTCATTCGCAGTAAAATGCTATATCCATATGTAATACTAATAAATGACGGATGCATATTGCATGGCTGCAAGTAAATAAGAATAACACGGTTTGGGATTTGACTGTTTGGGGAGGAGCTATTTAAACAGTGTATTTTTAGAGGAAAAAAATTGTACGCTTTAAAAATAATCTTATGATTCAAAAGTTTTTTTTACGCTATAGTCATATTTCAACCATTTATTAGGGCAAAATTATAGACTTAAATAGGTCAAGAAAACTGCTTTTCCTTCTTCACCTCTCTCGTTTCACATTTGTTCGCAAAGGGAGCGTTGAGAACATTTTCAGTCCTAAAGGGGGCGGTAGCTGTGAAAAGATTGAGAACCACTGATCTACACAATAAAAACTATTTGCCAAATCTGCTTGATTTTTTTTTCTCTAGAAGGGTGGCAAGTATGCATTAGCTATAAGGGATTTTTTTCATACAAATTTTTATTTTATTTATATTTATATTGGTGGTATGGAAAAGTTGTATACTGTCATACGTTGGCATGAGTTGTTGAAATATTTTATATTCTGTAAAATAAATGCATTTCCGGTCATTTATAGTTTAGTTTATTTGTGTTATTATGATCAAAATACTTAGTCATTATTAAAATGTCCTTTGTAAAGCATTAAAACATGGCAACCTCGAAAGGAAAGTGAAGTGTTATTTTAACTTTGTTTTTCTCAGAATGGAAAAAATTGGTGTCGACACATATCAAAAGTTTTTTTTTTTAAATTACGCCTGCCGTTGTTCTTTCAAACATAAGACGTCTTGTAGTCCAGTATAAAAATGAAGTGGCCTTAGAAGGTGTGAGGGCCTGAAAGCAGTCATTGGAATGGATGTCAAAAAGGGAGGGACAGCTAAAAAGATGCTTCCTCGTCATTGGAGAGGTGTTGCAAATTACGCAGTCGGGTGAACTGGCTAGGTTGATTTTGTGTAAATGGGCCTGCAAATAGTCATGACCAGTGAGAGTCCTAAAACAGGCAACTCCTTCGGCCCTGGGAAGGAGGGAGAGATGCGAGCGCTGCTCCTTATCCAGAAGGCAAGACCAGGATTTTCCTACAGCCATGTTCCTGCGAGCAAAAACTGCACCATGCCTGATCTTGTCTGCAGTAATTCGCCTTGCATTTCTAATAGGAACCGGTTGTGGAGATGGAGGCACAGTTGCAGCCTCTTTGGCCAAGGTGTCTGCCTTTTCGTTCCCCCAAGATGCTACAATGGGCAGGGATCCACTGAAAGACGACCTTTCTTCCAGAACGCAAAAGAGAGTCAATGCACTGTTTGCACTCAAGCACAAGTTGAGAGGGGTATAAATTATACTCAGAGATGACATGAATCGCAGCCTGAGAATCAACAAAGAAAACAATATTTTGTACAGCTGGTCCCCCAATAGCTCTGATGGCCATAAATATTGCATTCATCTCACCATCAAAATTATCCGCCCAAGTGTCAAGAGGTTCTTGAAGACTAAAAAATATCAAAAGTGTTCCATGCATCTCAATTTTTGTTCCATATAGTTCAAATTTTGTAATATATTACTTTTGTAGTAGTTTGATATCACCAAGTATACATTAAGCAGTGGTCGGCAGCTTAAACTGACTGAAGATCTACTTTCCAAGTTTGATGTGAACACAAGATCAACTGAGTAGGAGGTGGGGATTGTGACCCATACAACTGTAGACAAAAACAGTTATGTTGCGAACATGGCATGGCTATGTTGAGACTATAATTACTTCAAATTGTAGGTTAATGCTTATCAAAAAGAGACTTTGATAGGTGAGAGATTCTCTGTAAACTCGTAATTGGATGTCCGGACCAAGCATTTTAAAAATAATAAAGCCTAATAAAGTAATTATTGCTCTTAATACAAGTAACGCATGAATACTTTGTTGCCCAATTGTATTTGGAGCAATAACATTTTCTTTCCTAGAAATTATCTAAGCACTAAAAACACAGTCCCCTGGCTGTCCCAATCCAACAGTCTAACATTTAAAGGCAATATTTCAAAAAACCTATTAACACTACATAAATTTGGCAATTAATATCTAAAAATAGAATAATTCAACTATATCTTTTTTATGAAATGAGGTTTAATTATGTATTTCTAAAACTTAAAATTGTCATGTAAATTCTGTTTAGTTTTTTCAAATAGTCCCCAGCTATAAATTCAAAGCTCCAATGGTGAAAAACTTACTCTTGCAAATGTTTTTGGCATGAAGTTTAAAGTATTCAGTGAATTTACCGTAATTGCTGAGAACAGTATTAAAAGGCCACTTTGCTTAGTTTCAGAGCCACATTTGATGAAAATATGCATCTTGGTTGTTGCGAAAACAGTCCTCTGGGAATTGATTTTACTAATGTCAATTAGTTTAATTATGAAACATATTAGTTATTATGTCCATGATTTGTGCCTACATTTATCGGTAGTTTTGTAATTAATTATTTTTCAGATATTACTCAACAAAGTGCAAATAGGAGGTAAGTCCCCTGCTTAGTATAACTAGGCAGAGGGCTTACCTCCTATCATGATTTATCAGAAAAACTAATTTCAACTGACCCTCTTTTGAACCAAAGTAATATAGATTCAATTCCTGAGCAATATTATTATAATTATACAATTATACAAACATTAAAAAAAAGCCGCCCGGACAGATTCTGTATGGAAAATGACGAGTTTACAGAGAATCGCACAGGTATCAAATAATTGCTTTATCAACATATTTTCAGACAAAAGCTCATTGCTTGCTTTAAAATTAATAAAATATTGACTAAAATGTTTGGAAAATTTTCAAATTACTCTTGTTTAGTCGTCAAATTGTAACTTAATTTTGTTGCAAAAATTTACTCTTTATTAATTCTACTCAGAAAAAAGTAAGGTTCAAAATGTTGCTGCAATCCACTCAAAGCGGACTTGAGATCGACCAGTCGACTGCGATCGACGAGCTGTCTACCGCTGCTTTATGATGTTAACTCTTCTATATATTGTCTCCTTATATGAAGAAAGATATTAATGTATTAGAAAGGGTACAAAGAAGGGCTACAAGGTTAGTAAACGGATTTTCTAATCTAGACTATGATTCCAGAGTAGAGTTCCACTAAAGAAAGTGAATCTTCAACTTCAATAACATTAAGAACATTATACCCACTAGATGGGCAGGATGTTATGATGCCGTTTTTGCTTTAAAAGTTCGGTTTGTTGAAGTCCAAAAAAAGCTTATGAAAACAATTTCGTTAAATTGCAAATCAGATGAAATAAATGAAGCTGTTTCACTCAAAAAGGCGATCGAAAACTGAATTTTATTTTGTTACTGGTTTTCCATTGCAAGATCCTACTAACTATCGATGCAGCCTCTAAAGCACTTCAGCCTAAAGCCATCGATCCTTCAAATGCCTTAAAACGTTTGAAAATTTGGAAAAGTATCGACATGAATTTGAAAATTTAAAAATGGAAGCAGAAAAATGGTCCATCACCCCTAAATTTTCTAAAACTCGTCAGAAGAAGGTAAAACACCATTTTGACGAGCTTTGCGAAGCTGAGCGTCTCCATGATCCGGAAAGTTTGTTCAAAGTGAACATATTTTATTAAGTATTGGACATCATTATTAACCAACTGAAATCGCATTCCAATGAATGAAATTGTTTCAAATTTCAATTTTTTGCAGCTTTCAACTTTAAAAGTTTCAAATGGCACTGATCTATTAAAAAAAGCTCTAGAATTTGTTGAGAAGTATCAAAAAGACGTATCTGTGTCATTTTCGAGGGAAATACTCAGTTTTCGTTCCATTTTCAGAGACGAAATAGAAAAATCTTCATGTATCAGAGACCTTGCTGATTTATTAATAATAAAAAATTATTATGCCCTGCAGTTTTCCTGAAATATGCACTGCATTAATGTTATTTCTTACAATGCCTGTGACTACAGCTAGTGCGAAACCATCATTTCCAAACTGAAATTGATAAAAACTTATTTAAGAAATTCAATGGGATAAGACAGGTTATGTAACTTGGCTATTCCTATCTGTTGAAAATTCTACGACCCGATCTTTAAACTTTGATCATGTTATAAGGGGTCATTCCATAGAATGGGATATGCAAGTCATTTTGCAAAACAATTTTTTTTGGATAATTTTTATTTGATTTTACAAAAATATGTTAAAAAAGGGAACACTAGAAAAAAAGTAATATTGAAAGAATTTTTGTGATGTGTAACCTAAGTTACTGAGTGAATGATTAATGAAAAAAACTCTATGTAGTTGTTTACATTCAAATGTAAGTTTATATACAATTCTTTGTATCAATCAAAATTTTTAACCAGAGCAGAATTTCAAGCTATTAGTGAACTAAGTATGTCAGATGTTTGTTTTAGGTAACCTGAGTTACCAAAAGAAATTAATTTATTGGTTAATAATTATTTTATGTATTAACATATTTTGCATTTCCTAAATAAGTTAAAAGTATTAAGCAGTGAGTAACTCGTAAAAAAAATGTACGAGTTGTACCGTATTAAGTGAGGTCACTCGCTGGTATTCTAATTTCACGTTAGCTACTAGTTTTTTTGGCTCTATTTGCTTTATAAGAGGATTTTTGTCTCCAACTCGACTACTTTCGTATTCCATGCTGATGAGAGCATAAGCTCGAAACTGCAGTCCATGGATCGAAATAGCCGAGTTGGCGGTGTATTGCAAGTTAAAAGTAGTTTTAAAAAAAATCAATCTTTCCAAAACATTTTTTTTTCATTAGAATAAGTGTTAAACGAGGCACAAGTGTATCAAATGTAACCTGAGTTACCACGGAATGACCCTAAACACTTTTGTGGAACAGAAAGGTTGAATTTTTTTTTTCTTAATAAATATCCTATTGAGATTAAATTGTTACTTAAATGTAATCTGGTTTCTTCACAATGTTGTTCCTACACCGAAAAGCTAACGAATAAATGATGAATGTGAAGTCTCCAATCTGCATTGGGCTAGTATGGGGACTATAGCCTATTCCCTCTCGCTTAAGAAAGGAGGCCTATGGCCAGTTTTAGGACATATACAATGTATAATTGAGTACGCTGAAAATCTCGGAGTTTACTAAAATTAAACTGAGTATAATGTGATGATTTTTACTGATATGGCCCCATCAAAAGAATTTGCCACAGGCCCTTGATGGTATAGTTACGCCACTAAATATTTGAAAATAATATAAAATATTTCTCCCCATTTCATCATATTTATATGAAAAAGGAACTTGGAATAGAAAAAGGAACAAAATTGAATTTTCAAAAAAATGCTTCCAGACGCATACCCCCACGCTACAAACTAATTTTGTGCCAAATTTTATGAAAATCCACCTAACAACTTTGGCGTTATGCGTGCGACAGATAGAACGGACAGGAAGACAGACCCACCTCCTTCAGCTTTATTATTAGTAGAGATAATGAAGTATTAATAAACTAACTAGAGTTAATTATTGTGATTCATAAGTTTAAGTTACCCATCCTCCAAAGTTCATAAATTTGTTTTGAAATACAGTTGAGCCCGGTTATTAGAATATTCCACTTAATTTGATATATTATCAATGTACCAAATCATTGTCATGTATTAGTTTTATACTAAATTATAGAATATCTCGCTGATTAGTATATTTTTCGTGACAAACCATTACGTGAGGTCGACTGTATATGAAATTGTTTGAACTTGGAATTGATCACAATTAAAATGATAGAGAAAAATTTTATGAGCAGAATTACGAGACGCGTTTTTCCCCTTCTTGTAATTCTGTACAAAAAATATCTTCCTAATTATAAAACGAAGTAACTCATACAGAGAATCAGTCATGGAAAAAGATTTAATAAAAAATAAACTTTATAGTAAATACATTAAATGCTAACACTTATGTACACTCATCACAGATGTTTATGTAACAATTTATTTTCGAAAGTCTTCAATTCTAGCAATTATGTCATTAATTCTTTCACAACAGTTATAACTCTCTTCAAGATATATCACTTTCAAACCATCTTGAACAAAATTTTCAAGGATATGCCAGTGTTCAAAAAGCTTCAAGGCATTTTTGAAAGTATCAGCTGAGAAACTTTCCTCTGGAAATAAATAAATAAAGAAAAAAATGAAAGAGAATATACGTATATGTACATGATTTATTAAAATTCTTGCAGCTGGGAAACTATTCATGTACTTTAAAGTACAGACTCTCAACCCCTGGTCTAGTGGAATAGAAAGCCATTAATTGGAAAAGCACGTTTCTTTTGCTTAAAGGATTTTAGAGCTTTGGCTTTAAACAGTATGATTAGTTTAAACTGCCATGCTAAACGCAAAAGTGGTATCTGCAGACGACCTCAAACTGAGATATTGCTGTTTAAAATTTTGTGACTCCATGTATTTGATTCAGATGATATTTTTTCAGACTTTTCTAAAAAATATTTCCCGTTCTCAAAGGAGCATATAATATTGTATTTAGGTAAAATACGTCACAAAGAGCCACCTGGTGGCAATAACTCAATTTTGCTAATAAGTGCAGATACGACTTTTGTGCTTAGCACAGCAGTATACTCTTTTCTTTATTATTCGTTTTTCCCCTTCAGATCAATATATTGCATTAAAAGATCAAGCACAGTTAAGAGCAATAGCTAGCCAGAATCTATATATATAAAGAATTTGCCTGATCCGGTTATTTCTGAAACAGACCTTTATTTCTTTTGTCTAAATGGCAACAATTAAATTAGTTTAAAACCAAAACAAAGAAATCTGCTGCTTGCATCAATGTATAATAGTAGTGGATTGCACAATGGTAACTCTAAGAGAGGAAATCGTAAGTCACATGACTGGTGGATTTTTTTCAGCCAATCTGCGAGTATAAACTGCTCAATAACTGTGGGATTTTGGCCATCAACATTAACAAAGACTTAAGAATGGTGAAAAGTTGCATTTACATTGTCTCCATGTTTACTCCTTTTTTTCTGATTTCGTATTTCAATGGAAGTTTTGGTGATTATTGATGACTTGTATTTATTTGTTTAGCTGTTTATTTTACATGTTAATAATTCATTATAAAATTTTTTGGGTGAATTATTTTGTTGGAACATTCTTTGTTATTTATCAGCCTGGTTTTTATTTAACGGGTTATTTTCCAGTAAGTTTTAGTCTTGTTTCTCAGCTAGTATCATGAGTTACAGTAATTAGTTTTATCTTGACATTTACATATACACTAAATTCCGGTTAATTGATTCAATGCTCAATTGAATAAGCCCCATTAAGGAACGAAATTGCACAAAACAGAAGAATATACAGGTTCATTGACTTAGCCGCTTTATAGAAATCAAAACTCTTTAGAACAAAAATGGTACATATAAGCACTGTAATTGTAAAAAATCATGGTCTTTGAAAAGAAATATTTATTTTTAGACTTTGAATAGAAAGTTATGTCCTGAATAGCTGCCCTTCAAAATTTGTAGGAAGGAGAAAGCAAGACATGTCATTGAGATAATAGAAAAATTTTTGAGGTAAAAGAAAATTTAATAAATAAATCTGAAGAATATAAGCTCTTTCCGAAAGTTGTTTCTGGTTTGGTAGCATCCAATAGTAACGTTTTAAAGATCGTAATTTTTATGGAAGAGGACAATTTTGAAATTCCAACTACTTTAATGGAATTGGAGCTTTATATATTTTTGTAAAATAATGCTATCATGAAACTAAAAATTTGAAAATTTATAAATGAAGCCCAGATTTGTTCTAAAATGAGAAATAACAAGAAGTTCTGTCAAGAACTAAACGAGCCTACTTTCCCGTACATCGACATCGGCAATCTAGCATCTAATCAATATTCTCTTGAATATCTGAAACTGAAAATTATGTCAAACATACCTTTATAACACTTAAAGCTGATTTCTAAAAGCAAAATATACCCCTCTCATCAGATGATCAGGACACGTAAAAAGTAAATAAACGAGTAAATAAAGTTTTGTCGCACCTTTTAAAGAATGTAACTGCTATAGTTCTTCCGTAGAAAAATTTCACAATCGTTTTCAAATGAAAAAAAAATAAAATAAAAGTACAAAGAACATCAAACTACATTTTATCGAAGAAAGAAAAAAAACCTCGTTCGTTAATAAAATGTCTCGAATTTTATTTTTAATCCGTTGCCAGTTGTTAAATATAAGTAAAGAATAAAATGCTCTCGTGAATGAACAATTTTTGTAATAAAAAAAAAATCGTCTGCCAAAAAAAAAAATAAATAAGTAAAAATAATAATAATAAATTAAACAAAAAAAATGAATAAATAAACAAAAAATCGTCTGCCCAGTCAGTCATTTTTTTCTGAGCCTGCATTTCCGCCACGTTTGCGGAGTCGGAGTAGGAATCAGAGTCCTCACAGAAGATTTTTCAGAAAAGTACTTAACATACATTTTTTATCAAAACTGTTTTCTTACAAAGTTAGGCAGGGATTCAAGTGAAACAGTCAATCGTAAATTACAATTGCGACTGGAAATGAATTACATTAGAACGTTTCTTGATAAAAACATCGTGACGTCAGCGTGATGTTTGCCTATGAAAAACGAGCTAGATAAAACGCCACAGCCTACTTGGCGAATAAGAGGAGATCGCTGAGTGCTTGTGAGCTCTTATTGGCTCCACCCGTAGTGACGTCATGCCAATTTAAGTTGATGATAATGTAATTCACTTCCAGTAGCGATTGCACTTCGAAGCGATCGCAGTGCTGTTTCACTTGAATCCCTGCCTTAGTTTGAAGGAAATCCGCCTTTAAGTTTAGAATCAACATTCAATTTAAATTTCCCAGTAGGCGCTCATGTTAAAATTTTTTCTGAACGGTTCATCATTGAACGAAAAATGGTTCAAATTGAAAAGTGAAATATGGGAACGAGTCTCTCCGAGATCTTTCGAACAAAAAAAGTTTATTCAATTCAGACGGTTCACTTAAAAGTTATTAGGGGGAGAAAGGTTGCTTGAACGGTTCAATGTTGAACGAAAAAATGTTCAAATTGAAAATTTAAATACGGGAATGAAGTATCCTTGAAAAGATCTTTCGAACAAAAAAAAGTTTGTTCAAATCGGACTGTTCATTCAAAACTTAGTATCGCGGGACCGGTTATTTGAACGGCTCAAAGTTGAACCAAAAATTGTTCAAATCAAAAAATCAAATATGGGAATAAGCTGTACTCGCCGAGATCTTTCCAACAAAAAAAAATTTGTCCAAATCGGAATGTTCATTCAAAAGTTATTAGGGGGGGACAGACAGACCGACCGATCGACACACAAATTCCCCATCTCAATACCCTACTTTCAAATTTTTAATTTTTCGATATTCATTTTACCTCTTTATTTTTTTACTTGGCGATATTTTTTGGACTTGGCGATATTTTTTTTAACTTGGCGATTTTTTTTGGACTTGGCGATATTTTTTAGATGCATTAAGCTACTTTTAATACTTTTTTCGTCTTTCTTTTATTTTTAACGGGAAAGTAGGCTAAAAATGAGCTTACCATAAGCTAATAATCCTTTTGATAATTTCTCTTGAGCAGTAAGCTGCATCTCTTGAATGAAAATTCTTTCTGTAATAAAACATTAGCAAACATAAAAAAGGTAGCAAGTAAAATATTGACTTTTTAGTAAAATCTTGAAATGTGCCAATGTTTTGAGCAACTCATGTTGCTGAGGTTTGTACTAGTAATTAATGCAAAAAATAAGTATTTTCAGATTTAAAGCAGAAATGTTAAACAGATCAACAATAATTATTTTTAATTTTTTTAATTTTCGAGTGACATTTGTTTATAAACCACAAGCTACTTAAAACTGGAGGGTTACTCATAACAAAATGTTAGCATAAGAGATAAATGAATAAGTATGCACAATTCAATAATATCTGTTGTAAAAACAAAAATAGATAAGAAAAAGCATTTTGTAAAAAATAATAGAATGAAATTTTATTTTATGTGCAACAGAAATAAGAAGAATATTAAAATAAATTTCAAGTTTGTCTTAATGTTATTTCAATAGTATTCAGAGCTAAAAAGTACAAAGAATAACTTATAAAAACATAAGAAATATGACAACTTGAATTTTGCAAGTTAGTGTAATCATTTTTTGAATAAGATAAAAAGGTAAGCTTTATAGATTTACCATATTATCCTCAAATAAACGTTTTTAGAGGATTTAAAACGAGAATTTCCCACTTTGAGCTGTTTTTTTTACATTGAATGTGGATGAAATTCGTTATATACAAATACAATGAAAAAAAAAAAGTGATGACCAGCAATAGGCTATGGTCCCAGTGCGGCTGTTTTCCAGTTAATTTATTAGTCCCCAGTCCCAGAAGCAGAAACTTTCTAGCCAGTCTGCGACACTGATTTGGTCAGTTGGAAATAATCTGCAGCATTTTTGTTAGTTTTATTTTAAGTTTTCATATAATACACAAACATTTTACAGGGTGCGTACTCGTGGCCGTGGTGGCCCGATCGGTAAGGCATCGGACTCGTGTCCGGAGGGACCCGGGTTCGAAACCCAGCCGATCAAAGATCCACCGCCTTGATTAATGGTGGCTGGGAGGCGTTAAAAATGTCGTGGTCACAAAGTCCTCCAAGTGAAACGATACCTCTGGGGGTGCTGGGCCCTAGGGTTTGCTCGACCCTAGGTTCTGGTTCAAAATTAAGAACAGAGCGCTCTTCAGGGCCCTATCCCGGTTAAACCACGAAGCTGTGGTAGGTACGGGGGACCCTGGAGAGTGTGAAGTGAAGTGAAGAAGAAGGGTGCGTACTCCTTTTTTAAAATTAAAATTGAGGACTATTTAAGGACTTTTTAATGCATTTGCTGCTGATAGCTTGCTGTTTGGAAAAATCTCTCAAAAAACACCTCTTAAACAATACTGATTGAAGGGGAGAAACTTCACCTCCTTAACATCAAGCACTTTTGAAGAGTTTAAAATTTTTTTTTAGGACACAACCATAAATATTTAAATAATTGATTTAGAAAATTCGATTGATTACTTACATACAACACCAAATTGTGTTCAATGAATTGTAAATATATTTTTTTAAATTGCATATTACATTAATATGTAAACTATAGGAATTCACTACACTAAACTTAATTAGAATGTATTTCTGTCCTCCTATACGGTAAAAGCTATTGTTTTCAATTGTTAGATTCATTTGTGTATGAACTTTATTAAACATAAAATCAAATTCAAGTATTAAAAAAAATATTTACTTTGAAAACAAATGAAATAATTATGTGGATAGTTTTTTAAAATTCAGTACTTTCCTAAAAATATGTAACTGCAGTTTAAAAAATGAATTAATTATTGAAATAAAAAGTAAAACAAATCATTTTAAAATAGTATTAGTTAAAGCAATTTCCACCTTTCAAAATAAATCAAATAATTACAGGATGTAATAGGATTGAAGTCTCAAACAGGCCGTACGATTTTTGGGGAAGCACAGGCTTGATGTTTCAAAACAAATACGGTTTTAGATATATGTGATGGAGAATACGAAAATTTAAAGCACTCGATATTTATATTAAAATCGCAAAGAACATTCGTGTGATTTTAATATCACAAGATCAAACTATTGTTGTCATGAATTTGCGTATTTTTTTCGATAGTGAGAGGGGTTTCTTTTTTTTTCTATTTTTTAGTATGAACTTATTTCATTTTTAAAAGAAGTTATTTTAACTTTAAAAGTTGAATTCTCTTTTAAATTAAAACTGCAAGAGAAAAGCGAAAAATTTGGCCGCGAAAAATCGGGAAAAAATGAAACTGAAGAAAAGGCGGATATCCATTGGCATGCTTGATGCAGTCTTTAAAAACAGCCATCATAATAGGAAAAAAAAGATCACCCACCCCCAAAGGGGAAAAGAGTCATTTTCCTTAATTAACTCTTTTAGTGACCACTACAACTCAAACAAATGTTATTTTTGAAAGCACAAATAGTTAACCTAACAGCGAATCCACGATTCTTTACATTTACTACAAGCAAGGAGCCAGCCCCCCCCCCCCCAACATAAATGTTTTCTGCAGGAGTGGAAGAATCGCAAGTAAACCAATCACAAAATATCTTTCCATTATTTTTCGATTTTCAGCGCCGCTCAGCTAATCTGCCTACCAATCTGTTAGGGAAGGATTTTAAAAATGTATGATGAAGGTACAAAACATCGGATAATTTCCGTTTTTTTTTTTTTCGAAGATGAAGAGCATCACTCTCTGGCTCACCAAAGACATTTATTTTCTCTCAATTTTCGTTGAGCTGTATTTGATTTTTCCCTCCCTTTCTTTCTTTATTTCTTTTCTTTTAAAAATTATCTGCAGAGTGATGAAAAATCTGCGACGTACGTCTCACGTCTCGCAATTTCTGCTACTGGGATCATCCCTATCCCTCATTTTGTTGCTGGATCTTGAACAATAAGCTCTTTTAGCACTTCAAACACAAATTTACTTTATGTACTCACATGAAAGGATTAAGTGTCAAGCACTGATGCTTTCAAACGAACTAGCAAAATCCTTCATTTTTTAATGCTTTTTGCATCTGAAGACAAAAATTTCATACTACCCTTTAAGACTTTCATCTTTAAAATTAACATGAACATGAAAACAAAATTGTTGAACACTTTTTAAGCTTTTGAAACGGGCATCAATGATAAGTACTCCTATATTTTGAAACATAGTATAGATTTGAGTACATTTAAAGTTAATGGATGCATGTGATAAATCAAATGTGAAACATTTTTTATGAAACAAAAAAAAAAGCCCGAATGGGTTGATAAAACTTGACGATGAATCTTACCGAAGAGCCCACATAAATATTTAAAGTAATCATGAAATTGTGAATGAAAACATAAGAGCAACAAAAATCAACATGTAGGAGTCCACAACAATGACCCGTGTGCATATGTTATCCCAGGGGTCTGTCCAGGATTTTTCACAGGGTCCGTTTTTTGTGAAAAACTAAATAATTTTGTGAAAAATCAAACAATTTTGTGAAAATCAAACAATTTTGAAAAAAAAAAGGAAAAAAATTTTTTTTTGAAATTAATAAAAAACAAAAGTGAATTTCATTTATTTTCCTCTTAAAACAGCGTATCAAACATCAAAAATGCGAAAAATCCGATTCCTGTAGCGGATGCAAAGAGATTGCAGTTTTCAAAGTGCATCAAACGCATAAAAACGGCATATAAACGAGTTCATTTTGGTACAAAAAATTAAAATGGCATTTTAAAAGTCTATGATAAACATATAATAATATGTTTATCATAGACTTTCATAAAATGCCCATTTTAATTTTTTGTACCAAAAAGAACTCGTTTATATGCCGTTTTTATGCGTTGATGCACTTTGAAAACTGCAATCTCTTTGCATCCGCTACAGGAATCGGATTTTTTCGCATTTTTGATGTTTGATACGCTGTTTTAAGAGGAAAATAAATGAAATTCACTTTTGTTTTTTATTAATTCAAAAAAAAATTTTTTTCTTTTTTTTTTCAAAATTGTTTGATTTTCACAAAATTGTTTGATTTTTCACAAAATTATTTAGTTTTTCACAAAAAACGGACCCTGTGAAAAATCTGGACAGACCCCTGGGATAACATATGCACACGGGTCATTGTTGTGGACTCCTACATGTTGATTTTTGTTGCTCTTATGTTTTCATTCACAATTTCATGATTACTTTAAATATTTATGTGGGCTCTTCGGTAAGATTCATCGTCAAGTTTTTATCAACCCATTCGGCGCTTTTTTTTTTTGTTTCATAAAAAATGTTTCACATTTGATTTATCACATGCACTCCATTAACTTTAAATGTACTCAAATCTATACTATGTTTCAAAATATAGAGTACTTATCATTGTGCCCGTTTTCAAAAGCTTAAAAATGTGTTCAACAATTTTGTTTTCATGTTCATGTTAATTTTAAAGATGAAAGTCTTAAAGGGTAGTATGAAATTTTTGTCTTCAGATGCAAAAAGCATTAAAAAAATGAAGGATTTTGCTAGTTCGTTTGAAAGCATCAGTGCTTGACACTTAATCCTTTCATGTGAGTACATAAAGTAAATTTTGTGTTTGAAGTGCTAAAAGAGCTTATTGTTCAAGATCCAGCAACAAAATGAGGGATAGGGATGATCCCAGTAGCAGAAATTGCGAGACGTGAGACGTACGTCGCAGATTTTTCATCACTCTGCAGATAATTTAAAAAAAAAGAGCAATAAAGAAAGAAAGGGAGGGGAAAATCAAATACAGCTCAACGAAAATTGAGAGAAAATAAATGTCTTTGGTGAGCCAGAGAGTGATGCTCTTAATCTTCAAAAAAAAAAAAAAAAAAACGGAAGTTATCCGATGTTTTGTACCTTCATCACACATTTTTAAAATCCTTCTCTTACAGATTGGTAGGCAGATTAGCTGAGCGGCGCTGAAAATCGAAAAATAATGAAAAGATATTTTGTGATTGATTTACTTGCGATTCTTCCACTCCTGCAGAGAACATTTATGTTGGGTGGGGGGGGGCTGGCTCCTTGCTTGTAGTAAATGTAAAGAATCGTGGATTCGCTGTTAGGTTAACTATTTGTGCTTTGAAAAATAAAATTTGTTTGAGTTGTAGTGGTCACTAAAAGAGTTAATTTAGGAAAATGACTCTTTTCTCCTTTGGGGATGGGTGATCTTTTTTTTCCCCTATTATGATGACCAGGGTTGCCAGATTTAAGCACTGTAAATACGGGACAGACTTATGGGGGGGGGGGGGTCTAAAATTTGAATTTTTACATAACCTTAACTTTAATATCAAACGTTTCTCATAATTATACATGAAGGGGAAAAAATACGCTTTTGAGCATATGAATAAAACTACCATTAGATACCCTTTTTTACCATTAGATAGTGACGACTAGTTTTCGTCACTCTCTAATTAGTTTTAGCCAATGGTAGCTTAGTTTAGCATTAGATTTTCTTCATGCATATTAGTGGAAAAAGGTTCAACACTAACTGTTGTGAAAATTCGCATTTTCCTGCTATTAATCCCCATTTACCTGGCGCACGCCAGTCATTTCGAATTTTGCCAAGGGGGCAAATGGTATATATACTCAATGCAAAGTGTTGCTCCTAGTTAGAATACGGGACTTAAGACGTCCCGTATCAAGGTTCTCCGGGACGCGGGACAATGTTTCAAAAAACGGGACAGTCCCTTGAAATCCGGGACGTCTGGCAACCCTGATGATGACTGTTTTCAAGGACTGCATCAAGCATGCCAATAGATATTCGCCTTTTCTTCAGTTTCATTTTTCCCGATTTTTTGCGGCCAAATTTTTTTTTCTCTTGCAGTTTTAACTTAAAAGAGAATTCAACTTTTAAAGTTAAAATGACTTCTTTTGAAAATGAAATAAGTTCATACTAAAAAATAGAAAAAAAAAAGAAACCACTCTCACTATCGAAAAAATTACGCAAATTCATGACAACAATAGTTTGATCTTGTGATATTAAAATCACACGACAAGTTGCTTCTGCGATTATTAACTATAATACAATCGAGTGCTTTAAATTTTCGTGTTCTCCATCACATACATCTAAAACCGTATTTGTTTTGAAACATCATGCCTGTGCTTCCCCAAAAATCGTACAGCCTGTTTGAGACTTCAATCCTGTTACATCCTGTAACTGTTTAATTTATTTTGAAAGGTGGAAATTGCTTTAATAATCTATTTTGTAAATGATTTGGTGTTACTGTTCTATTTCAATAAATAACTAATTTTTTGCACTGCAGTCACATATTTGTGTAGGAAGTACTGAATTATCAGTAATTATTTCCACGTTGTTTTCAGGTATTTGTTTGTAAAGTGAATTTGTGTTTGTTTAATAGTTTGTATGGGATATTATGTATTTAATCAATTTGATAACTGAATCTAGCTATTACAGTAGTGGTTAGTATAGGATGACATTCTAATTCTAGTTTGTTTAGCGTGAGTGATAGTTTACCTTATTTACATGTTAATGTAACTAATTTAAAAAATATATATTTACGATTCATTGAACATTGAACACAATTTGTGGTTGGTATTAAGTAATTAACGAATTTTTCTTAAATCCAATATATTAAATATGGTTATGGTTGTGGTCCTAAAAAAAATTTTTTTTTTCAGACTGTATCAAAAGTGCTTGATGTTAAGGAGTTAAGTTTCTCCACTTCAATCAGTATTGTTTACCAGGTGTTTTTTGAGAGATTTTGACAAAGAGCAACTTATCAGCAGCAAATGCGTTAAAAAGTCCTTAAATACTCCACAAATTTTTATTTTAAAAAAGGAGTATGCACCCTGTAAAATTTTTGTGCATTATATGAAAACTTAAAATAAAACTATTAAAAATGCTGCAGATTATTTTCAACTGACCAAATCAGTGTCGCAGACTGGCTAGAAAGTTTCTGCTTTTGGGGGGATGATTAAAAAAAATGATGCAAAGTATAATATTATGGTTATTTATGTTGTTAAGGTTTATTTATATCATGTTTATATGCTTGCTTTTAATAAGTTACTTGTAGATCAAGGTCTAGTATAATAAAAAACAGTGAAAAAATTAATAAATTCCATAAAAGTAGGGTGACCCGGGGTAATTCCTGATCACTAGACCTCTGGGGTAAATACTGATCACTCAATTTTCAATTTCAAAATATTATTTTTTTTTAAATTTGAGATATGGCCAAGAATCCTTGGACATTTTACTTTAATGTAACAACATTCACTTAACAATTACTTTTGTTTAGTTCATCTAATTAATTACATTTTAAACTGCACTCTAAAGTTGCCATTTCAAAGATGGGATCCTGAACATGCATATTTTTACAAAGATCCTCCTCCCTCATTTAATAATAAATATTTTGTTTTCCTTTCACTTCATTTTATCTACAAACAGTTCAAGGATTTGATTAGTTTAACACCTTCTGTAAAAAAATATTATTAGTTAATAGTATATCAAAAGTTGCCCCCTGTAGCTGGGGTAATTACTGATCACTGGAGTAATTCCTGATCACCTACTTTTGTTTGGCCTTAAATATAATAAAAACTTACTAAACAATAATTTCAGTTCTTTCCAATGACAGTTCACATATATTAAACATAATTACTATAAAAATGTTTTAACTGTGACAATGAAAAGAAGAAACAAAAAGTTGAGCAAATTTTGAACAAGGAGGATACCGAAGCAGTTCCCGAAGTTTTACATTTTGGTCAAATCAACAAGAATACCCAGATAGATGATGCTAAAGTCTTGTTAGATGCCATGCACAAGAATATGTCGCTACACAGCTATTATGCTGTATATTACGACGATGACCCAATATACATTGGAAAAGCATTGAAAAAAGAAGGGGAATCCGTTGCAATGAAGTTTTTGAAAATAGGTGCGGGTAATTATAAATGGCCAAAAAGGGACAAAATTGAAAGTGTAAATGTGAAATACATCTTTTATGGTCCTGTGACCTTAAATGGGGCAAACCCATTTACAGTTGATGAAACAGCCATCAACAGTGCATATAAATGTTACAAAAAGTTCTGCAAAGACTTTTGGAAAATATAAGTTAAATTTATACGTATATATTTTTCAAATAAATCAAAACTTATGATGTGTTAAATTTATGTCTGGTTTACTTATTTATTTTTTCATGTATTTCTTACTGATTGCTATCATATTATTGTTTTAAAAATGCCTTCCTTAAAAGAAAAACTGAGTGATCAATAATTGCCCCAGAAGTGATCAGGAATTACCCCGCTCTATGGGTATTTCCTGATCACTGAATATTTAAAATATTTCATATTCTATTTTTATTTTCAAAGAAAAGAAGTTTGCAGAGGATTTATATCATAAGCCACCAAATTTGCAGAAAAAATTAGAACACCAGTGGAAATAGTTTTTTTACAGTACAGATGTTTGCGTGTTTGATCAGGAATTACCCCCGGATCACCCTACAAGAGAACATCCAGGGTGAGAAAAGAACTGTATACCTTCTACCACTGCTGTGTTACTCTTAGCGATATCCAACTTGCAGTAGCAGATTTGTGGTGTGAGAGCTCAGGAGGCCATTGTCGCTCTCAAAAGAGTAAAATTAATTTAACTGCCATTTATTATATTTTAATTTATTTCTTCATAGCGTAAGTAAATACTTTAAAGTGTTTTTGCTATGGGGGTAATGTTTCATAGTCGTTGGTCAGTGTAAAGGAATACATAACACTTATGAGTTTCAAATTTAAGGGTACATAATATTGTGATTTGTTTATTAATTAATTTTTGTTTTTAAAAGTGATTCTATTTTAACAACTTCTAGTTTTGAATATTATGACACTTTCTAAGTAGCACAGCATTATTCTACCATTTTGGTGCAATTATGAAAAGCTTAGTATTTAATTGGTTTAAACTGTAAGAAAAGATATTTTACCACCACTTTTGAGTTAAATTAATGTGCAATATTTCTATACTTTAATGTGTTAATTTGCTTTAAGGGTTCTTTAAAACATTTGCAAAGAACCTCATGAGAACTTTTTTATCAAAAATTATAGGGGACATTTTTATTTTCTTTGTCCATTCCAAAAACTTTCTGTATTCTCCCCTGTAACTCTATCCCAAAAGGGATATCGCACTCCTTTCAAATTATGTGCAGTACCCCACCCCTACCCCATTGATATGCATCCCCAAATAAGATTAAAATCCATGCATAACCCAAAAAAAAAATTAATGGCCCCCCCTAACATAAACCCTCCCTTTGTGGGCACTTCGGAATCTGGTTCAGTTGCGAGCAATGCCTTAACTAATTTTTTTCGTTTAATAAGGTGGGGGGGGACATCAAAGTCTATCAATGCAACTGTGTGTAAGGATTTTCTTCCATTCTTTCAGTTAGAATGTTTGTATTCAAATGAACTGTCTGAGAATAATACTTGTACTTTTTGTTTACAACTAAACGTGAGCAGGTGATATCAAATTTAACAATGAAATTCCCCAGTGTTATATTGGTGGTAAACAAAGGTGTTGAATCTATGAACAGTTTCTGTAGTTTTCCATTTAATTTAGAGCTTTCAATAACAACAAGATTTGAAAATACTGTTGGCAGCATTGAAAAAAGTGCTATCAAATTTAAAAGGTTGAGTAATTAATTTTCGTGTATAAAGTATACACTGTCAAACCTTTACATATCAAACTTCCATATATAGAAATTGTCTGTACATCAAACTTTTATCCGCTCTCCATGTTTATTACATCGAAAAACTGTTTTCTAAATTTTGATAAAAGCTATGTGTATCGAAATATTTTTTGGACATAGTGGGACATTTTAATCCATTTGCTTCACAAAAATTAAAATCTGAGGAAAAAGAAAGCTCTATGATTGTCAAAACGAGCCCCACAAGTCAATTGTCATTTCACGTGGACGAAGAAATGGAGAAATTTAATGAAATTTTAACTAAGCATCCAAGTCATATTCAACTTTATGTTACGACTTATTCTCTCAAACGAACTATTCTTTTTTTTTAATGATAGTTGTTCTTCATTCTTAAATTTGCTAAAAATCAGTTGGAAAAAAAAAAAAAATACATCCTCGACTTCAGTTCACAAAAAATGTTCTTGGTGAAGTTGTTGGTGAATTGAATAAATGTAAACATTTTCCGTTACACTTTTCATAAAACTAGGCTATTCAGCAAGATTTTCGTAGTTCCTTTTTATTTATTTTAAGATAAAATTTAAAGATTGCAACTAAGATAAAATTGTAACCAATAATTGGATTGCTGTTTATTTAAAAGAAATAAACAATTACTTTTCTGATTAATTCTTTTTTTTATTTAATAACAATTGTATAGTGTAATTCACAAATGAATTAGAAATGGAGTTTCATGTAAAATTGCTTTCACTTTACTCCTTTAGGAGTATTTACGATAAAATTAAACTCGCTTCTATATATCAAAATTTCTATGTATGGAATTTCCCCCTTGCAAGTTTCTACTTCGATATATGGAGAGGTCCGACTGTATTTTGTTTTTTAACATGTATTTAATTCAATGCATAAAATTAATCTTTAGAGTTACACGACCCTGTATTATTTATCTTTTCCTTCTAATGAAACTTGCTTTGAAGTAAGTTTATTTGAAGTAAGTTAAAATATTTTGTTTCTGAAAATATCTTTAATTATTCTAGATTGTTGGCAGGTAAGGGAGGCTTTTGTTGATGTTCGACCCCTTACAATGTCAGGCTGGGCTCAAAGGATGCATCGTGGAGCTGCTACTTTGAGCAACGTCGTAACTTCATGTGGTCATACTCCAGTTCCATACCCTACAAGGATGGAAAAGTAATTATATTTGTTCATGTGTCATATTATTTTTCATGTACATAATTAAAGGATAGCATTTTTGCTTAAATGACTCTTAAAATACGTTGCATACCTTCAGTGCAATGTAAGAAAATATAAAAAAGTTCATGAAAGAAATTATATAGATAGTTGCAGCTTGTTTAAAAGTATAAGGGATTTATATGAGGGTTGGGGCAAAAGTCTTTACTTTTACTACTTTTAAGTAACTAACTTAAGTAAAACTACTACTTTTTTTTCTTGCAACTACTAGTACAGTTGGAAAATGGAGCACATGCAGAAGAAGGGATTAGGTGTTAGCTGCATCTGTGGACATTTAATAGAACTAACATATTGTTTGACACTAATTTATTACTGTAGTACGCTGACTTGTACGGCCTTCGTGGTGTAAAACAATGACAACACAGTTCTGATTGAATCAATATGGTGGGTCAAATGCCAAGGCAGATGGTATTCAGCTCCTCCAACATCATTGGTAGTGTGTGGTAATTTAGCACCAAATACCTAATTACATATTTTTAATGTCAGAATAATTGGTGGTCCTACGAACCACCGATTATTTTTTTATGGTGGTCCGAGTTCAGTATTACTGTTCCGAGACCATTGAACCCAGCGGCAATTTCAAACCCTGTCTCATTTTTTTCCCCCTTCTTGCAATTGACAAGTGCTTCAAATTCGCACACGGGAATATGATTTCAAAAAAATTAAAGTTAAGCATTTTGAAATGTTATATGGGTAGATCGTTGTAATATGAGGTGCTAGTAAAAAAAGTTAAGCATCATCGCTATAAAGTGAACTGTATACTTTCAATATTTATGCCTTATTTGATGGCATCCTATATTATAATGTGTGTAGAAAAGATAAAAGGCTGACTTTATTAGCTGATAAATTTAAAATAAAGAAAACAATGTGGGAGGGGGGGGGATAAATTAATGGTAAATTGAATTTGAATTTCAATTCATTTTATGATCAGCATTGCAATAAATTTTTCATTTGAAAAAAATTTTCAGTTTAAATTCAACTTTGTTTGATGATAATCAGTTAACAGCACAAAATTAGAAGAAAAACTCAGGAATGACTTTTTGGAGGATGAAGTTAAAAGTGCAATTAATTTTATTAAAAGCATAGCTAAAAATTTTGCATTCAATGTCAAAGAATTAAAAAGTTAGCTTTGTTTAATTATAAAATTTAGGGAAAGAGAATAAACAGGAGAAAAAAAATCAAACACATAAAATTAATAGTTCAATTAATTTTATCAACCAAACTAAAAAAGTTTATTTGGTCTCGAAAAACTTTAAGGTCATCTTTGTTTGCTGCTAATAAATAAACAGCACAAAATAGTTAAAAGAAATTTGGTTATGAAATTTTAGAGAATGAAATGTATAGGGCAATTCACTTTATTAAAAGCATTGCTAGAAAAAAATTCACTCAATATCAAAGAATCAAAAAGTTAGCTTTATTTGATAATAAATTTCAGGCAAACAGTGTATAAACAGGGAAAAAAATCTGATGAATTAAATTAATACTTCAATTAATTTTATTAACCAAACTAAAAAAGTTAATTTGGAAAATTTTAGGTCAGCTCTGTTTGCTGATAATTTTGAAATGAGCAGAAAAAAATGGGAATAGAAACTCAGTTATGAATTTTTCGACAATGACACTTGCAGTGCAATTTATTTTACTATAAGCATTACATAAATATACATATCTAATCTAATAAATACATGTTTTTCTTTATTTAATAAGAATAAAACACAAAAATATTGATGTTAAAAATGTTTAATTCAGTTTTTCGTTACAATACTATTAGAAATACATTAAAGTAAATTACCTTTGAGGGCGAGGATTTTCTCGTCCTATAATAAATTTCGTGCATGTCAGCTTTTCATATTTTTTTATAAATGCACGTGCACCTAAATTGTTGGATATATTGGCGGAACGAAGGACAACTTTTCCTGCCTTCGTCTCATCATCTTCAATCTCAAAGTCTCTAGTATTTCTTTAGGAATCAGCCATGTCATTCTAAAATATATTTTCAAACTGGCGGTTGGCGATAAATCCGTTCTCGCGAGTTTTTCCTCGCCAATCGATCGTAGCGCCATCAGCGAGATCGGCGAACGGACTCGTGTTTCTAAATTCGCAGCAGGGGCAGGCCCGTCATTTAGGGGGGGGGGGGTCAATTGCCCCGCCCCCCTGGCTTTGAGAAATCAATGTATTTACATATAAGTGGGCATGGTTTTTGATGTTTTCCGGTGAAATTCCCGGTGACTTCTGACCCCTGGAAAAACTTGAAATGACGTCCCTGAGCAGGGGGCTACTTTGAGGATCTTTAGTCTCAGGTTTGTTATGCCAATCATTTGTGTACTGTGTTGTCATTCTTTTGCACAGGGAAGGCCAAATGGCCCTGTATACTACAAAAACTTAGATTAAACCAAAGTTACATTTCTAACTCTGGTGGTAACACCCTGTCATGTATTTAACTTCTTATGTGTTTGCTGGTTGGTTGATTTTGTATTTGTTCTGAAAAAAAATGAGTGCTGTTTTCTTTAAAGTTAATTTTCCTTTTTCATATTTTGTGAAAGTTATTTTATTACCAAAGGTTTTTAAGTTGTGCAATTGAAAACAATTTGAAAATTTTTTGATCACTCATGATTGTTAAAATTTTTCTAAATTAATTAGGTGTCAGTTACATTTTTTTAATTTAGGAGTGATAGAAAAAACTCGTTGAAGTGAGGTTAAGTTTAATTGGAACATGTTTTGAAGTACATGGTAGTTTTTCATCCTTATAAAATAAAGCAAACTATTTGACTATGATTATTGAGCTAGGGCCATGGAAAATTCACAAATTTCCGATCTAGCAAAACGG
Source organism: Uloborus plumipes (assembly GCA_038373865.1). Lineage (NCBI taxonomy): Eukaryota > Metazoa > Arthropoda > Arachnida > Araneae > Uloboridae > Uloborus > Uloborus plumipes. The sequence goes on from JAXGGA010006117.1 coordinate 69,163, forward strand.
ACCCATCCCAAAATTCTGATCAAGTAAAATGGACCTTCCAGAAAATGTGGATCAAACAAAAGGGTCTTTTTACAAATTATTCATTGAAAAATTAAATCTGAAATCAAAGTAACACATTAGGGGCTGATACACTACAAAAATCTGTTAATTATGCAAAAAAAAAAAAAAAAGTTGGTGGTGGATTAAATTTTTTATGCTTACATGGGTGATGTTCCGGTTATATACGGGAATTAACGGATATTTTTGTCTGTTTATATTGGAAGTCCCGTGTTGTCCGTTTTCTCCCATTTTCCTACTTTCGCCTTTTTCCCCTTACTCCAAATTTTTAGCGAATATGTTTGATTATTAAAAATATTCATCATATGGACTTGATAAAATATAATTCTAAAACTATACAATTTGAACTTCCATGCGGAAAATTGAGAATTTCTGTCCTCCCAAAATTTAACTTAGGCAGGGAGCCCCTGAGTAGAAGTAAATTGGTTGGAGAGGCATTTTTGCCTCTTAGTCATGAAAATTTCCTCTGCAGTAGAATTAGTGGTTGAAAAAACCTAAAAGACAAAGAGGCAGTAGGGTGATTCCATGTCAGTTCAACCACACCCCAACACCCACCATCTCGGATTTTGATGAAACTTGGTATACTTCCTTCCTTTGTGGTCATAAGCAACCCCCTAATTTTTTTTCTTTCTATCTCGATGCGTTTTGATTTTACAGCCTGTTGAAATTTTGCGATTTTACATTTTTTGTCATTTTCGAGACACGTAAACTGAGCTGATGTTGTTTATGAAAAAAAATTGTACCTCGGTAACTAATAGTTTAATCTTTTAAAAAATTTTTACAGAAAATGTGAAGACTTTGAGCATGTAAATAAAAAATACTACAATAGTTTTAGTCTATATGAATTTTTTAAAAAAAATTTCAAAATTGAAAATTTTGAATTTTTTTTGTCAAAAAAAGGCTTTGTCAAAATTTTAAATTTCGACATGAGGGTCGTCTTTAAAAATCATAATTTTTTTTTTACATGATCATGAATATGTATTCTAATTTATCCCACAAAAACTGTTTTGGGTATTTGAGGGATTCTATCCCCCCCCCCTTCTTATTCTAGAAGAGAAAAACATAAAACATTATACAAATAAGCTCTTCCTCCTATTTAAAAACAGAATTGTCATCAATTACAACAAAAATTTAAACATGAAGTATGTTGAATATTCAACTCAAACTCATAACAATTAATGTTAAAGATTTTTTCAGTTGAAATAGTTTAAACTGGAGGAATTCTGGAAATACGATATCATGAAATTTAATATTTCCATACAACAATTGACTCATACAGATTACCAGATTGTAATAAGACAACTTTAAAATTAAAAGTTTAGCTTGACACTAATGCACTGATTATACTATTTCTAGCACTTTCTGGATCCCCCCCGCCCCCAATGTTGAAAAAAAAAGTTACTGTGAGACATTTTTTCAATTACTTTTACTTTTGTGCAAAGAAAAATTCATTGTTCTTTTTCTTAAAATGACAGTTAATGCTCTACAAAATTTAATGGATCAATGTTTATAGTTTTAATCAGTGGCGTAATCTAGGAGGGGCACAGGGGGGCAAGTGCCCCCCTGCTTTTTTTGGTCCAGGGACAGAGTTATTATTTTGCCCCCTAGTTTTTAAGGGAAATTTTTTTTTAATTGTTCGTCAAATGATGCATACCTTATTTTCAAACGAGAAAAAATGTAATTTCCTAAATGTAACCATTGTAGGAAAAGACGGGACACAATACAATACAATACAATACAATACAAATGCGACGACCAGCAGCAGGCTCTGGGCCCAACTGGGCTGGTCCTACTCAAATTAAAGACCCCAATGACGATCAATGGCCCTCTTAAAGCTATCTACTCCATTGCTCCTTACCGCCTCTTCCAGTAAACTGTTCCAAGTTCCCACTTTTTTAACACAGAGACAGTCTCGGTACAAGGAAGCAACCTCTCTTCCTGATTGCAAGCCCCCACCCCCTTTTCCTTGGAAACTACTTTTAAGCAATAAATAGGGTCTGATTTTATCCATAAGACCTTCCTAGACACACATGGTCAAACAAGGGGCCCTGAAAGGACAAAATCTGTTTAATTTACGTTGCTTAAGGTATCTTTGAAAAAAGCAATTTAAACGAAAAAAGATGATAAAATTGCATAATAAAACAATACTTGTAGCTGATACTTGAAAGTTTTTTGGCAAATTTAATTGATGTTTTTCTTTTTCAATTTCTTTTTATTATTTTGTAAAGAAACATTTACATGACATTTTTTAAAATAAATGCTACAGTACAGTCCCCCCCTCCCACCTCGACTCTGATTCAGATTAGCCTCTCTCTGTTTTTACTTCCTTTTTTTTTTTTTAATTGCAACACTGACAATCCGCTGTAGTTATTTAGATGTAGCCGAAGCCCGGAATACAGTTCTGATTCCATTGATTCTACAGTTTAAGTTGACCTACGGTGGGCATGATTCCCTTGAGAGCCGGCTCCCGAGTTAACGCTCAAGGTGGTGTTTCAGCTTTGACGGTGCCTTGGATCCTTGATGGTTTCGTGGAAGTCAGTCCCTTTAAAGTTGTAAGAAGGACTTGAAGTTTATCTTGGTATAAAGAGTTAAGATAGTGTTCTTTAACATCTGTCATTATTTATGGAAGCTATTGGCTATTATTAGTTTCTTCCACTATTATATGGATAAGACCACCATGGAAGGCGTATGGGAATATCTAACTCTTTCCCACGATATTATCACTCAAGTTATGAATAATTGGACGCCGCATACAACAAAAATTTCTCATGAATGGAAAGGTACAGCTACTTGACTTTATCGGATTAGCTTTGTCGGGTTATTTCTATAGGTAATGCGGTAACCTTTAGTACTTTATTTATCGCTTCACAATATGTACGTGTGTTGTCGGATTGCCCTTGTCTGTTGTCGGATTATTCCTTAAGTTAATTTTTATTGCTTTACTATACATGTGTGTGGTATACCGCAGAACTAGGAGGCGTGTATAGACTATCTATCTCCGGTTAATTAGCAAATAGAATGTCT